>MJUU01073406.1:10593-46230 GCA_002080025.1 Modiolus philippinarum | reverse complement strand
TCTTTTGAGATAGGCTTTTGATATTTGGTATGTAGATAGATCACCTCAAGACGATGTGTCGCGTACCTTGGTTGGTGACCTTTGACCATGACCTTTGCCCTCAGGGTCACATTCATGGTTTTTCAATGACAAAGTCGTGTCCGGGCTATAACCTTTTTTCTCTTTTGAGATAGGCTTTTGTTATTTGGCATGTAGATAGATCACCTCAAGATGACGTGTCACGTACCTTGGTTGATGACCTTGACCTTGGACCTCAAGGTCACATTCATGATTTTTCAATGACAAAGTCATGTCCAGGCTATAACTTTTTTTCTCTTTTGAGATAGGCTTTTGATATTTGGCATGTAGATAGATCACCCCAAGATGATGTGTCGCATACCTTGGTTGGTGACCTCTGACCTTGACCTTTGACCTCAGGATCACATTCATGTTTTTTCAATGACAAAGTCGTGTCTGGGCTATTACTTTTTATTCTTTTGAGATAGGCTTTTGATATTTCGTATGTGGATAGATTGCTTCAAGGTGACATGTCACAATATTTGATGACCCTTGACCTCTAGGTCACACTTGGAGCGGGGCCCACAGAGATGGATACCATCTCACTGATGTCTAGTTTATATAAATTTGGGTATAAAAAAGCAAAAAAGGGCAGTTATTTATGAAACAACATAATTCCTGATCATTATACTCTTTAAATGTTCAATATTTCATGTACTTTTTGCTTTGATTTGTCGATTTTTTTTTAAAAATTATCATGTTAAAATCAATGGTATGTGAATATATGGGGTCCTAAATTTAGTGTTGTTATATAAATTTGGGGTATATTTTAAGTACATGCATATATAAATTCGGGGTATGTTTCCGAGATCAATTTGGCACATCCCTACCAAAAAATATACCAAGTTACCCCCCCCCCGGGGTCAAGCAATTGTACTTAATTTATGTACTTATAATGTATGTATGTACGACTTTCCTTTGTTCGTTTTTTCAGTCATTGAAATTCAACTTTTCAAGGTAAGTGAGACTTGGAAAATTAGCACTCAACACAGTTATTCACGTATATTTGAATTGAAACAAATACGATAGAGAAATGCTATAAGATTCCCAAATTTGTGTACTAATGTACATATTATAACAGGAGTTCTTCTACAACGAGAAAACAAATGCTAGTTCAAAGAGTTGTAGCCCTTGAGTTTGCATCATACCATTGTGTGTAACTATTACTAATCCAAGAATTAAATTGAAGCTACTGAAGTGTACAGACCATGATCTTGTTAACAACAAATGTTTTATAAAAACTAATTTGCTTTTTGTAACAATATTTATATTCAAACTATTGATTTAAACATCTGTTCTTCCTTCTCATCTATATGTTACTTTACAAGACGGTACCATATGGATTAAATTACATTATGATATCGCATCCTTGCCTTTAATGTCGTTTGTCTACAACTAATGCATAAAGATGAATGGCAAGTGTTTTCATTAAATGTTTATTTGAAAATTAATAGCAATTACCGTAAATAATTATAATATTTTTCTTTTGATATATAACGAAAACAACAGACGAATGTTTGCGACAAGAGTTGTTTCGCGTGTAATATTGGGATTTGGAATTTTATTTATTTTAAGGAATCTATTTTCAGCGGTAAAGTCAGCGCCAAAAATACCAAAACTATCCTTAGAGAAACCAAGGTATGTACTTGTTACAGGTGCTGCCGGATTTATTGGACATCACGTGGTCATGAGATTAAAACGAGACAATGTAAAGGTTATTGGCATTGATAACTTTAACAACTATTATGACGTCACACTTAAAACAAAACGTGCAGCTGAATCCGGATTAGTGAAGACCGTTGATGTGTGCAATTCAGTTAAAATCCAAGAAATTCTAGAAAGTTTGAACATAAGTCATGTTATCCACCTTGCAGCTCAAGCAGGAGTACGATACTCGTTGGAACACCCACAAGCATACGTGAAGTCTAACGTGGAGTGTTTTGTGCAACTACTTGAACTTTTGAAGAATAGAAATATTCCATTGATTTATGCCTCATCATCATCCGTGTATGGCAAAAATACTAAGACCCCATTTTCAGAATCAGATCGTGTAGATCTGCCAGCCTCCCTTTACGCAGCAACTAAACGAGAAAATGAGCTTCTCGCACATGTATATTGGAATGTGTACAAACTACGTTCGATCGGATTAAGATTTTTCACTGTTTATGGGCCATGGGGAAGACCAGATATGGCCTGTTTTTCGTTCGTGAAGAATATAACACAAGATCAACCGATATCTGTATACAATTACGGCAAAATGTCACGAGATTTTACATACATAGATGATATAGTAGATGGCGTTGTACGGTCATTGTATATAACTTACGACTATGAACTGGTGAATCTAGGTCGGGGACAACCTCAGGAACTTATGAAGTTTATAGAAGCTATCGAAAATGCACTTAACAAAAAACCTGTACTTCATTATAAAGAAATGGCAAAAGGTGATGTTTTAAAGACGTATGCTGACATTTCAAAAGCGACATCTTTGTTGGGATATTCTCCTACTACTTCAATAGAGGAAGGCGTTCAGAAATTTGTAGATTGGTACAAATCATATAATACTTAATAATATAATATATTTAATTGCTAGAGACCCATTAGTTGCAATATTTAAGATGGTGTTAAATTTACATTTTTTATATCTGGATTTGAAAGTACCAAGCTTACCTGTAATAAGTTGTTTAATCTTTTTGTTTGCAAACTAGATTGGAGTAGGTGCATTTTTTCGTAGTGGAGTCTTTTTGTGTATTTATTTTTTAGCCATTCACCACACATAGGAGGGGGTCTGGATCCAAAGAAAACGAGTTTAACCCCACCGCAATTTTTGCGCCTGTCCCGAGTCAGGAGTATGTTGGTCAATGGCTTGTCCTTGTCTTCTTATAAAATTTTAGTTTCTTGATATTTGGGTAATTGGATGTGGTTTGTTTCCATTGATTTATTCACTTTTTTACCTTTTTGGGCCCATTTAGGGCTTGCTGTATTGTGTGAGTTTCCTCACTGTGTTGAAGACCGTACGGTGACCCCTTGATGCTTTTTTGGGGTCGTTTTAACCTGGATATGTCTCCTTGACTTTTACCCCATTTCCTTTCTTTTTCATATTGGTTTATTTTGTTATGCATCATAATGCGAGGAACTATCCTAAACGAATTTGATGTCTTAAACGTACAACATGCCGCGCCATTTGCCGTGTTTGTTTCATTTTTTATTTTTTATTTTTTTTTTTAACTTTTTTAATTTGCGTTCGAGTTGCACTAACGTCATCCAAATTCACTTTATGTTATCTTAATAGTACTTTTCGGTGTGAATTTGAATCAAGGTTCATCAAATTTGATTCCTCAATCCATGTTTTTTCCACATTTTTCATCATTCTTTCCTGAATATAGCATACAAAGAAATAATATTACACATAGTCTACATTTACTAATATAACAAAATTTATAATTTCTAATTTTATTGGTGTTAACATTATTTCAACAGCCAAAAAAATTTTATATCGAAGCTTTCTTCCAATTACCACAAACAAAACTGAGGTTATCTTTCTTTTGTTTAGATATATATTTCCTATTTCAAAAAATCCATGGAATAATAGTTACTTTACATGAGATCTGATAACTTACAAGACCTTCCACTTTGATTGTATTATTCCGATGACTCTTTTTGTTATCCTCCAAAGTGAATTATTAAAAAAAAATTACTGGATTCGTGCATAAATCATTTTAAAAAGCTCAGTGAATGAGTCTGCACTCATGGGTCTCAAATAATGGTTTTCATCTGACTGATAAAATCAGTTCCTTGGTACATAAAAGTCTCTTTGGATATGAAATATCAAATAAATTATTCAAAAATTATAAAGAATGTAATAAGAATAGAAGCTAATGTAATAAGGATGAATGCTAAATTATTACGACGTTTTTCTCTGCCATTCTTTTTTGGCATTTTAAGCATAGCTAAAAGTTACCTTTGATCAATACTATAGGCGACACATCGCATTGAAACATATAATTGATATTCGTTATCTATGCATATTAAAGTATAATATAGATTTAATTTCAAATATCACGGTTTTTAAAAAGAAAATCAAGGTTAGTCTTAATTTTGAACAGATGTGAACATTTTCTGTTCATAGAAAATATTAGATCAAGGCAAAACCGATTTAAATTTTATTTTTGTAAGTAACAGTAATGCGACAATGTTTACAACAGGCTAGGCTGCTTGAGCTAACAGGCTGTTTGAAGGCAAGCACTCTTTGACAAAACTTTCTGAAGATCTGTGGTTTTGTTGTAAAGTTATCTGCCAGGTTGTGGACTGTAAATTTTAGTCCTTTCGTCTTTTCTTTATACTGGTGTCTTGTAATTGATATTAAACTTATACAATTGAATTGTATTATTTGGCAAAGTCATATCTAAAGTGTTTTTGACCTGAGTTGTAACGAAGTGGCTATTTTTCAGGCAAGCCGGAAGAATAGACAAAACGTCTATTTTTCCAGCAGTTGACAGTGAACAAAGTATTTGATCATTTGTAACAGTTTGAAGAAATAACATGTAATATAAGTCGTTTATTTGCAATTTCTGTGAAATAAAAGTTAGTTTAAAGCATTGTTAAGCCGTTGGATAATTTCTATTTTTCCGGCCATTGAAGTACAGATAAAAATCAATAGTTACAATATCGCAAAAATATCATTATCAAATGGAATAAAATTTAAGATTCTTTAAAGGAAAAAAATGTAAGTATTTGTTTTTGTTTAAATCAAATAATTTGTGCATTTTATATTTGGCCAGAAGAATAGACATTTTTACCTATTTTTTCCGGCTAGCCGGAAGAATAGCCACGGCCTAGTTTTAACACCATTGTGTTAGACAGAACCTTTCCAAATAAAGGGAAATCTTAAAAGAGATGCAATATTCAAAAACTTGGTATTTTTCGACACATAACCATGTTAATAAAAAAAAAGGTATGTGTCGATAATTCTTTATTATAACATTAATAAAATTTTATTTTTTTGAATTAAAACATGTGTCGATAGTAAAGCAGATTTTAGCTTTAAAAAATGTTTTACTTGATTATAGGTTTGAAACACGAGTTAATTCTTTTCATTTAATATAACAATAAGACTTTTATATTAATAAGCAGATAATATCACGACAAAAAAGTCATCTCTGTACAAGATATTTAGAATTCCTCTGAAATACTGTGAAATTGTAAAAGTTGCGTTCAAAGCAAAGTTTTCATATATACAGCTATATCGATGGTCGACTTGATGTAGTCAGATTGGTCGAATTATTATTCGAATCCTTTTCATTGTGTTAGTTCCGGTGATGTTATATATAAACGGGCAAATGTTCGACACTTTTTGTACATAAATATTCCCCCGTCTTTGATCAAATTCTCCATAAAAGTAACACAGGCTGAACAAATGCCCGACTTAGCAGCTTTTAAGACAATGATTTTGCTCTATTTAAAAAATCGCTGTATAAACTAAATGCTCAACTAATGAAGTTTGGAGAGGTAGGTATATTGCTGCTAAGAAAGATAAAGTTCATCACTTTCATAAAATCATAATGTTTGTCAAATAGATTAAATTACGAACGTCTATCTTCGTCGACGTTACATCAAAAGATCTAAGTACGAAGGTGAAGTAGGAGGTGTCAATGTTCTCTTTAACTTCCATCCCATTTAGATAGATCTGGTGTAAATAATCCTTGAATTTTGAATTTTTTTATATTGTTCTATGTAGCGGAACTAAAGTTAAAAGACTGGGCTAAATGGTTTCCTTTGTTAAAATGTAACCCTTGTTAAAACTTGGCCTAATACGAGAAAAGGAAGAGGTCAGCCAAAAGTGGCGCGCACTTAGTTTCCATGGGAATCCTGATTGCCTGTTGAAAAACGCAGCCTCTACATTCGACAAAAATTCCAACATCCTGATTACGTCATTTCAAGCGTACTTCTTGTTTAATTCAGTGTTTTTTCTTTCCATACTATTAAAAAGTGTATCTGCATTCCCCATTTTTAGTGCAGAAGTATTGATTTGTCAAATCAGAAATAACTTTTTTTCGATTTATTGTGTGGCATGGTATTATAGAGAGTAGAAAAAATAAAAGTTGTGGCAATTCGTGAGACTGGTTAAGGATAGCTGTTTAAGGAGATCTTAAATATTTTTTAGAATCCACATGTGATTGACGCTGCTAGTGGAGTAGACTTGATCACAGTAACTTCTCAGGCCACTCTGACTGCAGTCAATAAAGTAGTAAGGAGCTCAGAAAGAGGTTCAGTAGTGGTTCTGGAAAACCCCGCTATGGATCTCTGTTTGTATGGATTCCGATGAAGTTTAGGGACCCAGTAGATGTAAGGCAGCTGATTGTTTTCATCATCCGCTTTGATGCCAAATGATGCTACAACATAAGTGTAATTTTTGATAATATCCTCCCTTGATAGATTAGTTGGAGTGTATGTAGGATTTCCTGATGAACTATCAATTCCCATGACCAGACAGTTGAGATAATGTTTCATACACACGAGCAGTATGTTATTAGAATTTTTGTCTGCGGGGATAATGACGTAATTTTTTTAAGGTTGTCACGAGTTTTTCTAACGAAGAGATCTGTAATAAGATTGTTACGTGTGTTGCAATTTATTACGCATTGTGCCTTGCGATTGCTGAATGGGAAAATTTAATTATCATTTAATATAACAGAACAGGGTTTAATGTTGGGACAGAATCAAATTAGTTACTAGAAGAAAACGTATGATCTGCGATTGGCTTCTGAGAATCGGTCGAAGTTGATAATGTACGGCTCTGGGCACCTAGTTGTTCCAATGAACCCATGTCCATAAATCATATAAAACGATAAAATACAACACGTTTTCAAAAAAAGAATATTGAGTGTTTTGAAATACACGGTATATCTTTTACGAATGCTTTAGTCAAGTAAAGACTTCGGGTTTCTAGACAAAAATAGTGAATGCACATCTTGTATTTATTGATTTTTATTTCATTTATTTTAGTATTTTGTGAACATAAGATAAAAAGATTGAATTTCAGATTAGAAATATTCAGATTAAACTTACAACAATATTCAACATAAGTTATATCATTTCAACAAAAATATAATTATCTACATCAATGCATACTAATATGATATTGATGTTACTGGGGGGTAATCAATATTTATTTCACAATATATGATCTGATAAATTCTTGCATGTCAAGAATACAACAAATCTATCTATTATAACTGAGCAATACAGATATTGCTCGAATGCAAAAATCAAGTCGCATGTGTCAAACTTTAAAAAAAATCACAAGTTTTTGTGTATAAGTATTTTTTATTTTTGTAAAATTTTTCTAGAAGTAAAAAAAAAACAGAACTCAAACACCGACAAAAGGACACATGGCAAATTAACATTTTTATTCAAGAGTAAAAAACGTGACGGGTCAAAATTTAATAAAAATTATATTGAATTAAAAGGTCAATTGTTCAGAGAACAATTGCAAGGTCTTTCACCAGTTTTCACCATTTCATGTTTGAGTTTGATTTTGTGGTCTATTTTGGTAAATAAAATGTGATGTAATCAAAAGAAATGAACATATTATGTTTTTTCTCAATTGTTGCTAAGGAAAAAACCTAAAAAAAGGCTATGACCTTGACCTCTGACCTTGATGACCTTTGACCTTGTGCTCACATTGAATGTCTTTTCTTACTGATTAATTTGATATGTTACTTGACTATACTATCTCTGACGGTTTAAAACTTATATGTAAAAAACCATTTTCCGAAACGCGTAAAGGGCAATAACTCTTTAGGGAGTCATCGGAGAGTTTCGGTCTCTATGAAACAAATGTAGCCCTTGATATGTTGAACGTTTTTTATGATTTACTTTTTCAGCTATCTATAACGGTTTCTGAGCTTATCTCCAAACAAGGTCAAAGGTCAAGGTCAAAGGTCACCGATGACCTTCAACCTGGTACTCAAATTAAAGCTCTCTTCGCACTGATCACTTTAAATATAAATGTTTACTATATTATCTGTAAGCGTTTAAAAGTTATTCGCGAAAAACCGATTTACCGAAACCTGTCAAGGGCTATAACTCAAAAACGGTTCATCGCAGAGTTTCGCGCCTATTGAATAAAATTGAGATATCAATGAGAGGAGTATTTTTGCAATATAATGTTTTCAGAAATTTTTTATCGTTTCCGAGNTTTTTGACCCCAGATTTGTGATCAGGACCATGAAAGCTACCTGGAAACCAAATTTGGTAGAAATCCGATAACTTTGAGAAATTTGCATATTTAGGGGTCAAAAACGCGTAACCGGGGTCGCGACCCAAAAATTTTTTTTTGCATGACAAATCATTCTGAGGATATATCGAACATTTTCCCCCATTCAGAATTTTGATATCTGTTACGGTTTACGAGGAGATCTGAACACAAGATAAACAGTGTTCGGGGAGATAACTCCGTTACTAAAAATAGATCGATACGTGGCCCTCAGTTTTGAAATCCCAATGTAAGACCGAATAATCTCACCAAGTATCGAAGTGATATGTCGCGTAGTTTTTTGTCATCGGTGGCGGAAAGAATAATAATAATAATAATAATAATAATAATAATAATCAGAAGAATTACTATAAGGTCTTTCACTGTGGTGAAAGACCTTAATAATAATTTTATTGTCGTTAGAAAAACTCTGGACGACCTTCAAAAAATTACGTCATTATCCCCGCAGACAAAACTGCTGGTGCGTAAAACACATTATCTCGACTGTCTGGTCATGGGAATTGATAGTTCATCAGGAAATCCTACATACACCCCCACTACACTATTAAAAAACTAAATACCGAAGTTGCTGTCAATTTATTTTCTGCATATGCGCATTTCGACAACTTATGTCTCTTCATAAGAACTTATAATCTCTTCCCTCTATCAATGGAGGAGATAATCAAAAATCACACTTCTGATTTAGCATCATTTGGCATCAAAGCGGATGATGAAAACAATCGGCTCCCTTACATTTTCTGGGTCCCTAAACTTCATAGTGTACAAAGACAGTTATATATAGTTAAAGTAGAGATAATTCTAATTTAAATACCAAAAGAAGGTATTGGAACCATACAAAACTAACTTGGGTATAGGGAGATAACCGACCGATGTCTCTCGTTACAAATGTACATTTCTGGGCATAACACTAAGAGTTCACGATGGGAACCGTATGTTGACTTTACAATCATTATCACATACTTAAATTCTCTCAGCAAACCAAAAGTCTTCTGTTCACCTCTCTGTTTTTTTTTTATAGAACACACTTTTTCTATTTTTTCAATGTACTAAGTAAAACCCCATTCACTCTGTCACGTTTTAAGACCTACGTTTTACTACTTTTCATATGGCCACGTTTCATGTCATTTTTGTCATTATTTTACTGGTCCTACGTTTTACCGGGTTTATGCCACGGTTCATTACGTTTTCCTAAGTTTTACGCGATTTTGCTACGGATTTTTTAATTTTAAGTATCCAGGTTTCAAAACCCGCATCCATGAAAAAAGAAATTTTGGTAAGGCCTTGCCACATACTGAAAATGGGGCAAGGCCAAATTCCGCGAATATTAATGTGTATTGGAAGGAAAGGGGCACCCAAAGGTGTACATATGTAAATTTGTTTTGATATAAAATCCGTCAAAGATTTAGGAAAACTGGAAATAGTGAAAAGCATAGACAAATTGCAAAGTTTATTTATGACAATGATAAACACCTTGTTGCGTATTATGGTCATTGTTCTTTCTGTCACTGAACGAAGTGGTGTTCTTTGGGAATATTTCCGACGAACAAACGAAATATTCAAATTGGTGTTGTATGTCAAAATTGAATAGCACTAAACTATCGAAAACTGGTTACTATTGAGAACAGGTGAAAGCACGATATCATGTAAATCCTGTTGGTAATTTTTCTTTCAGTTTTAATGCATCTTTCGGGATATTGATTTCAAATGTTTTGATTTGATATGCATAGAGAAGACATAAATCGTCGGAATTGCCATCTGTATAAACTAAATTAGAAGTAACACTGGTATTTTCATGAAGTTATTTCAGCACATATATATTTCTTTTTGTAGGACATTTTCAATCACTGCTTTTATATGTTTCCAAGCTTCTTCTCTAGGTGATCTCGAGATCTCCGTATATCTCCATAGTGACTGTATATTCTCATAATTTATCTATCAGTAAAAAAAATATATTTTACAAAGAGTCTCAATCGCATTACAAGGAAAAGCCAGAATTGTAGAGAAAAATAATTATTTGATCGAAAAAGCAAAAACTAAAACAGAATTTTTTCAGTTTTTCGTTTCAGATACGGTAAACGTAAACTTAAGTGTTCATTGTGTTAGCGTTTTTTTTTTTCATTTTACAAAGTTCCTGTAAACTGTTTGATGAATATTTATGTATCTGTTTTATGCCAGATTGTCTATTTTACGACATTTGCACTTCCTTAATGTGGCATGTAACATCCCAAATGAGACTGTATAGTCAGTATGAGGTTCGTATAGGAATCATAGCGAACGCTTAGTGGTTTACACAGAAAGAATGCTTTGTTACATTTAAGCTCCGAGTACCTCTTCAATTACCCCTTTTCAACTTCAGATTAATTTGAACAATATATTTCATAATAACAAATCACAATTCATATGGAATAGTAAAACAATATCTATATAGCGTAGTTTATGGGGGACATATGTGAAATAAACTCTTATTTAGTGTAATTAGAAATGAAAGTATATGGAATAAATGCAGACGAGACAAATTCTCTACAAAAACATGATTAAACCAAGCAAAGATTGTTGTTCTCACTAACTTCATCTCGAAGTCACCATGAGGCATAGTAAGTTCAAAACGGCCCTTAGCACCGATTTTAGCGGAATTCATTCTTAAATGTCGAGCAACGCTATATCCATATATCTTCTTTTTTTCATGGATGCGGGTTTTGAACCCTGGATACTTCAAATTACATAATCCGCAGCAAAATTGTGTAAAGCTTAGGAAAACGTAATGAACAGTGGCATAAACCTGGTGAAACGTAGGACCAGTAAAATGATGACAAAAATGACATGAACGTGGCCATATGAAGCGTAGTAAAACGTAGCTCTTAAAACATGACAGTGTGACTGGGGTTTTACTTAGTGCATGGAAAAAATAGAAAAGGTGTGTTCTATAGAAATAGAAAAATGAACGGAAGACTTTGACTTCGATGAATGAATTTAAGTATGTGATTGTATTGTAAAGTCAACATACGGTTCCTATAAAAATCATCGTGAACTGTTAATGTTATGCATAGAAATGTACATTTAAAATAGAGACATCGGTCGGTTATCTCCCTGTACCAAGTTAGTTTTGTATGGTTCTAATACCTTCTTTTGACATTTAAATTAGAATTATCTCCACTTTAATTATATATAACTGACTTAGTACAGGGAGATAATCGACCGATGTTTCTCATTGCATATTTAAGCTCTCTGTACTTCTTCAGTTTTATTTTGTTAGGCTTGGCAATATACGCATGATAAAAATAAGGACCATATGAGCCAATCACAGATAGTATGTGAACATGTCCCAATTTATACTCAGTTGTATGTTTTAATGGACATGAAAACTGAGTGCTGGTAAAATGGGCGGTAGTAGTCTCTCATCACCGATACAAACAGCCTTTTGATCTTTCACATTTTTTAAAATACCTATTTGAAGAGTTTGTTATTTTCTGTGTTTATTATTATTATTTGCAGAGGTTTAGATAACTTGAATAAAAAAAAATTATCTACTTCCAGTTATATTTTCATATATTTTAAGGCATACAAGCAGTTAATGAAAAATGATGAAAAACTCTCGAGAGAAGGGTTTCCCGCCAAATGTTTGACGTCTTGTATATGAAAAATTCTTACATGGATTTTTCCATGATGCTGTATTAGCAAAGCTTTTCAAAACAAAAGGCAAAAGCTTTCATTCAAATTTCAATTTTTTTCACACTTGTACTCCCTCAATGAAAATGGAGACATTTTTCAAATAAAATGGAGTTTTATCGCATTGGTTACTTAGTTTAAATATATATCTTTTATAATCTTATTTTACGTTTTCATTTTATGACTTGAGGTAGGAGACCTGGGGTAGAGGAGAAAACTCCTTTTTCTGCATAAATTACTTGTTTTGATTTGTATGAATAGAAGAAAATTTTTTGAATATTTATCATAAATAGAAATATTCATGTTGCCATGAACTACACCTCTTTTATAAAATACTTCAAAGTGCAAACATAAAAATTATCTAGGTTTGGAATGTCATTTTCAAAATATTAAAATGATAAGTCCAATTTTTGCAAAGGGAGGTAACTCTTTCTTCTTGACGTTCAGAATTGTAGATTTTTATGCTGTTTTTTTCTAACATAATGCAAAAACGATACTGTGAATTTTTATAAAATTTTGATATAAATCATATTTGTAGAGGACCTTTAATTTCCCTGTTTTTGGTAAAAATTGAATGTTATGATTTTCATTAAGTAAAAATTGAATGAAGCTTTGTTTTGAGCAATGTTTTGACAACATATTTTCATTTTGACCTCAAGTCAACACTTAATGTATGCTAATGATCATTATTATCTCATATTTAGGTTAACAAGTTTCTATAAAGAAGTTTGGCAATGTATAGTCTTTTTATGCCAATTCTTACACATCTACAGTACAGTATACGTGTGACGGGTGCTGTGAACAGAGCAGGACACGCTTATTATTCCGGAGCACCTGATGTCATTCTGTTTCACGAGAGTTCACACTGTGAGTGCCAGTTAGGTTTTGAATATTGAGTTTTTGTTTCTGTGTTTTGTAGCTGTCTAACGTTATTGTTTTCTGTGTTCTCGTTTTGACCATGTCTTTTGACTTCTATTTTTGTACATACCACTACCATGTTCCTTCTGCCATTGTTTCATTGTGATTTCTGAAGAGTATTTAAGGCTCCTAAGATAAGGGAGTTTCTCTGATCTATAAATCAAAAATCTTACGGTTAAAGTTTTCAAAATTTTTTATACCCCGCCACATATAGTAGCGAGGTATTATATGATACCCCAAGTCGTGTGTCCGTCCGTCCGTCTGTCTGTCCGTCCGTCCGTGTGTCCGTCCGTCCGTCCGTCCCCCGAAGGTTTCCGACTGATAACTTGTGAACGAAATAATATATTGTCTTCAAACTTGGTATGTAACTTGTATACCACAAAACTCAGGCCAAGTATGATTTTTGATTCAGACGTCCAAGGGGTTCTAGAGTTATGCCCTTTGAAACTTTGAAATTTTGTGGAACGTGGCGGGGTATCATGTAATGCACCATTACTATTTTTCTAGAAATTTATTAGTACATTATTACATTATATTTTTGACAACTTATTTTAAGTATTTGATTTAATTATACATAAATAAACATATTTCCCCACCTATGTAACAGATAACTCATAAAATTGAAAAAGCATATTATGCAGTAATCCAAACTATTGATTTCAAATTGAATGTTTTTTTTAATGAATGATATCGAAAATTTCACATACGCATTTCAACGTTCAAAGTGTGTGGAACATCTGTCAAAATATCGGAGGACAAAATATCGATATTTGAGGTCACTGATATCGAAAACATGCGTATAAGCACTCTCACATGTTGGTTTTTGAAATACTGTGTAGCGCATTTCTACTAATTTGTGTAACAAAATGTCAAAAATTTCCGAAATCATATTGATATGAAAATTGAAGTGATTGAAGTTTGTAGTTAAAGGATAAAAATGAATATAAATTGGTTCTCAAATAACAGTGAATATAACACATTAACTGTCAAAACATTTTCTGATTGCCAAAATGGCCGACTGAAATAACAAAATAGAGGGGAAAGTTGCAAAACCTCTTTGGTTGATACATTTTGAAAACAAGTTGAGATTTTGTTGAGATTTAGATCATTGTGTAGTAGTTTGGCTTGTATGATTCTTTGTTCAACGTTGAAAAGTTGTTATATTGTCACTGTAGTTTGATAATGTACAAAACTCGCTTACTCGCTCCACCGTGTGCACATGCTTATTAGTATGTTGCAATTAAAATTAAGGTTACAACTGAAGCGACCAATGATCATAAAGTATTCAAACCCTATCGAAGGATAGAATTAGACCCTGAGATGGCTTGAATTATTTTAGTTAAAGGGGCCACCGTGATAATAAGTTTTCATTTTAGTGGAAACGGGTAGATATGTGCTGTTATCCACCAAATTGCCGGCTCTGTAGACGTGACGTGACTTCTGCATAAAGGTAGATTATATGTAATTGTGCTGAGTTAGGCATCTTGACAACCTTTTTTTTTCTATCAAAGCATTTGAATTCAATTTATTATAATTTATAGTATCAATTCACGATTCTTCTGTAGGTGATCTCGATTTATAATCGACATCTCCTTATATCCTCATAGTGACTTTACCATCTCATTATTTATCTTTCAGTGGTAAGAAAGAGGCTCAGTTGCATTACAATGAAGAGTAAGAATTCTGCGTGAAAAATTTAGTTGATTGAATAAGCAAAAATTGAAACAGTTTTTTAGGTCCGTTTCAGATACCGTAAAAATATACATATACATGTGTGTGCATCCTTTAGACTATATCTTTCCACAATTTCCTATTAAGTGATTGTTGAAAAGTGGTGTATCTTCTTTATGCCAATTGTCCTATATCTTCCAAATTCACTTCAATTAAGTAATCGTTAAAATCCCAAATACGAAAGGTAAAGATTGATTGTAAAGTCAATATGAGGTATGTATAAGAATCATTGCGCACGCTTAGTGGTTTGCATAGAAATAATGCTTTGTTATTTTGAATCTCCAAATACCTCTTGTTTCCAATTTTCCGACTTCAGATGAGGACATGATATTTTATGTTAACCAATCACAATTTAGATGAAGTTTCAGCCAATCAGTGTTTAGATTTTGTTAAGAATAAAAATATATTCATAAAAGGTGGTTAATGGGGATATATGTGAAACTAATTGAGCCAAATAAACTCTAATTAAGTGTAATTACCTGCAAGATTACTTGTTTTAAAATAAGATTTATTAATTTAGTAAATTTATGAAAATTGGTGTATTTGATCTATGTCATCGTCTCATATATCTGACAATTAATAACACTTGTATGATTAAAATTACAACAGGAGATGATTGATTATGTGAACATGCGGTTCCTATGAGAATCTTCGTAAACATTTGTGGTATGCATAGAAAGTTATAACTCTTTTAATTGCAAATGTAATCCCTCTGTATTTCTTCCGTTCCGTTCCGTTCGGGTTTCAATGTATATGATAGTTGAATGCTGGTATTATATGTGCCTATGCACTTAACCATCATTAATATATACTATATATCAGCCCGAAGACCTTTTTTCCTCATTGAAAAATGCCTCTTTGGAACTTTGGTTATTTTCTGTGTTTGTTATTGCATTATTATTTTTTTCCCTTTGTTCATTTGGTTTTTTAGTCCCCTTCTGGCTTCCCCGAAGGGGACTTTAGGTTTGCACTTTGTCAGTCCGTCACACTCAGTTTTCCGATTTTTTCCTATACTATAAGAGATATTATGTTGATATTTGGTATGTACCACCATGAGTTACAGATCAAGTTCGAGTTTGGTTCTGGTACATTGATTTTTGGCAGAGTTACGGGCCTTGGACTTAATTTTTTTTTTTTTTTTTTTTGTAAAATGCAGGTTTTCCGGACTTGTTTCTAAACCGTTTCAAATATTAAGCTGATATTTGTCATGAGAGTATGCCACCATGAGTTACATAACAAGTTCGAGTTTGGTTCCGGTTCATTGATTTTTGACGGAGTTATGGGTCTTTAACTTAGAAAATTCGGGTAAAATGGAAGTTTTCCAGATTTTTTTTTCTAAAGCTTCCAAATATTAAGCTTATATTTGTTATGTGAGTCTACCATTATGAGTTGCAGATCTAATTCAAGTTGGGTTCTGGTCTCTTGTATTGTGATAGAGTAATGGACCTTGGACTTAAAAATTTTTTGTTAAAATGTAAGATTTCTGGACTTTTTTCTAAACCATTCCAGATATTAAGCTAATATTTGATATGTGAGTTTACAACCAGGAGTTACAGATCAAGTTGTCCTGGTCCACTAATTTTGACAGATTGTAGACCTTAGACTTGGAAAACATTATACCATTTTTGCTAGTTTAACATACAGGTATTCCATCGGTAGGGCACTTCTATATTGTCTTGCAATACGATCCTCATTTGTTTTTACTATTTTCCTTTTGCATGATTTTTTCTTTTGTTTTTTGTTGTTTTTTTTTTGTTGTTATTTTTTGTTTTTGTATTTGTTTTTTTTTGTTTTTTTGTTTTTTTGTTTTTTTGTTTTGTTTTTTGTTTTGTTTTGTTTTTGTTTTTGTTTCAAAACAAAAACTTCATACCGTATCTGGTGAAACACATCATTAATATCTATCAATGGCCATTAATTTAATAAAAATCAGTGTCAAAAGGAACTGAACATTTGAATAATATTACTGATGGTAAAGGGAAAATTGGATATCATATTCACCAATGCATTTTAAAAATATATTAAACAAATAAACACAATTATAAGATATACCAAGTAGACTAAAATACACAAAGTAAACGGATACAATTCCAAAGATAACACATGTGAACGTGGACGCTTATTTCCAATTGAGTCCTTGGATGATAAAAACTTTATCATAAATTGGTTCTGCTCAGAACGGCACACTTTTATTTGCTGAAAATATTAGATGTACCGTAATTGTGTTGTAAGAAATTGATTTTAAAAAATGTATGATTTAATTGGTTTAGGAAGCGCATTCCTGTCGTTAATAGCAGTAAAAAGATGAATATGGCTTCTACTGCTCTGACTTTTGGAACAGCAAAATTGTGTTGAATTGATCTGGTGTTACAAATGTGCCATTTGCTAAAATAATAAAAATTTTGTTTCAAATACTCGGCATTTATTATGAAAAAAATATTCTGTGCATATCCCAAATGCAACTGTTTCACCCTATCTTCAACACTTTAAAGTCCCGGTTTACTCAAATTAGATCCAGGACCAATATTACTGATAAATGACACTAGCTTGTTTTAGCAATTTGAATTGAATTTTTTGAAACACTGGCATACTGAGAAGAGGAAATATAGGTGAATAAATAAATTTTCAAATGCATACCGAACCAAGAGAAAAAAAGCATGCATTAAATGACAAAAGATAAAAGCCGTGGACGAAACTTTTTTGACATGAAATCTCCTTTCTACGTATACATATAAACTTTAGTCTTGAATTAACCATTATAATTCCAATTCCAGTAATATTGAGCAGTTCTGACCAAGCCTGTTACCTTTACAAGCGGTTTACGTTCCGTTAGATAAGACT
Source organism: Modiolus philippinarum (assembly GCA_002080025.1). Taxonomy (NCBI): domain Eukaryota; kingdom Metazoa; phylum Mollusca; class Bivalvia; order Mytilida; family Modiolidae; genus Modiolus; species Modiolus philippinarum. The sequence goes on along the minus strand of MJUU01073406.1, from coordinate 28,742 downwards.
GAAATCACTAGTGACAAATGGCTTTAATTTTTTTTCACACAAATATGATAGTCAGCAGTGTGGAAGGTTTTTAATGGCCATTCCAGTAAATAATCCTTTTGATGTTTGCAATATAATATGGCCTTGTAGTATCAGTTGTGGCAAAGATGTAAAGATACAGCAAATCACTTTCAATAAGATAATTTTTCTAGGGGATTGATTAAATATGCGGATTGTTCAATAATTTGTGGAAATTATAGAAATATTGCCTACTAGGCGACAGAGGGGGAGGGGGCGCACTTTACTTTAGGTGAAATTGGTACAGGCCTACCGCTGGCATTTTAAAAATACCCCCTGTCATATATAGTTCCCCCAACAAAATATTTACCCATTCATATAGTAAATTTAACAAATATCCAACCCAACTGTATAGTAAAAATGCGTAATTGGAGTAAGAAAACTATTAATTTCACAGCAGATATGTTCTTAAACATCAAATATTGATTAATACTTGATGAAGTACAGCAGCCAGTAGAGATTCTAGCCATTTGCGATTAATTTGCGACCCACTGATATACATGATGTCAAAATTTACAACCCATTCATATAGTTGACAACTGCAAAAACAGGTGGCCCATTCCAGCGACAAGTCTGTATATACACTAAATAGGATAGTTCGTTTGGTACTCTACCTGCTGATATATACAGATTTATTGCTAATTTGCTTGATTTTCAATTGTTCCTGAGCGACGATAATTCTATTATCACCGCACTGCGCTGATATGAACATATTATCGTCAATCTCTATGGAACGTTAGCAACAGCGTATTAATCTCACGTCGCGTGACGTTTGGTGAAAAAAGTAATCCCATCAAATAAAGCGCTATATTTAACTAAAAATTACATGTTTAACCTAAAAAATATTTCAGTAGAAAAAGAAACATATATCTCGTGTATATTAGTACCAAAATTAGTGATAAAAATACTATTAGTAATTTGTTTTGCTCGGATGGATTTCTCAGCTTGTATTGCATCTCGTGCTTCGCACTCGATACAATACAAGCTGAGAATTCCATACTCGCAATACAAATTACTAATAGTATATAATTATTACATATGTTATCAGCTTTGACAAGACATCAGCACCACATTTAATGAATCCTACTGGAATATCATCTAGCCCGGTGCTCTTGTAGCAGTTTTTTTTCTTTTCTTTTTTTTTTTTGTTAGTTAAACACCTTTTTTCGTGTACTTCTTCAGGAAAGCCGCATAATTATTTGTCGTAACTTTTATATAAAACGTTTTAAGAAAGTAAGAATCTACATCTAATATTTAGAGAGCTGTATTTAAAAAAAGACATGGTGTACGACTGTGGAAGCAGAGCTAAAAACTTAAAGCTGACATGGGGTTAGGCCGAAACCATTGCGAAGAATATACCTGAGTAGATAGATCTTGTGTCGACCTTTTGCTCAACTAGGAGCAAAGAGGATAGGTAAGTAAGTATTTCAGGAGCAACTGGTAATATCGATGACTATATGCGACGGTAGTAAAGAATGTGTTGAAAAGATTAGCCTTATAGTTTAGATTGTGACATGCCTTTCCGACTAAGTTTTAATGAAACCATTTTTTTTTTCACTCAACTAGTACCAAGTAATCGAAGATGCCGCCAGAGCTGATTTAATGAGTTCTTTTAGTTTCCAAATGAAACCATGTTTATTCTCTAAACTACAACCAAGAGATTTAAGATGCTGTTAGAGCTGATTTAATGGTTTTTACCATTCTCCAAATTTCCTCGGTGTAAAATATTCTGTAGCTTTTTTTATATTTCTTTGTTCCTGATTTCGCTTTATACAACTGTTCCTAATGATGATCACACTTAGTTAGTTTAGCTCATCCCTTTGTCTTATATGTCAGGTAAGGAACCGCATGTTTATAATTTTCATGATCGTCAAAATTGAATGGGAGATAGATCGAAATTGTCCAGTTCTACAGAGTTTAAATTCTCACTTGATATATCCTTGTGATAAATGTTCCTGGACCGAATTCTTACAGCATTTTGGTTTTTCACATTATGATTGATATTGGACTTTCTGGTACAGTATGTTATAAAATGGTCACTGATGCCTGTTTGAATGACTCATGGTTGACATATTTTTTCTTCAATATTTCAGATTATATGATCGATGACGGTATTGATGATGTTACGCGAGTTGGTACTTCAATCAGTTGCTTTGAATTACACATTTTCAAAATATTTTTGTAAGTTTTACAAAATTGATTCGAAGAGTTCTTAAAATCAATATAAAATCGCCCATTATTTAAGATGTTCAAATATTGGTCTAATATCACGCAATGTCCTTCGTACTGAAACCAAAGAATGTTGTTTGCTCAGGTGACCTATATCAAGAGCGGATCATCGTTAGCTTTGTTTTTTTAGAAAGTAATTCTATAAATATATATTCCATTTCTTCTACTTTTAAATCTTCTGATATCGTTTCGAATATACAAGCAAACTCCGCTCCGTTTCTTGTTCTATTAGGCCTTACAACAATATAGTTTTCAATGTGAATCTGCTAATTGGTTAACGATTTATCTAGCCATGTTTCGGTGAATTGATAAAATTGCCGCTTCTGTTTTAACTGCAATTTAATTCAATTCTTACGTTTCTGGCAATTAAGATTTTGCATCCTATGTAGATAATGTAAACCCTTCGTTTTAGACATTTTAATGCTATCATCTTTTGAAGTTGCTGATAAATTGATATTAATGTTATTCGATGGATAAATCTTAACATTGTTATAGGTAGACTGCAAGCTAACTTTGAGAAATATGTCTCCGAAACAAAAACAAAAAAAATCAATATACAGAATAAAAAGTGTTTATAATATTAGAATATTAGATTAGAATATTTGCCTTATCGACAATATGTTTGTGGGACTTGTTTTTCAACAGACTATCGGAATTCCAATGGAAACAAAGTGTGCACATCTATTCGATAAGTTTCTCCACTCTTATGAAGCTGACGTCATCGAAGGGACTCTTCAAAATAAAGATAAAAAACTAGCCCAATCCTTCAATTTTAGCGTCCGTTACATAGATGATATTTTGTCACTAAACAACCCTCGCTTTGGTGATTTTTATCTGATCTATCAAAAAGATCTCATAATTAAGGATACTACATAGATACTTCAACGTAGGTTTCATTCATCGACTTTCATCTTGAAACTGACTGCAGAAGTAGACTACGAACTAAGTTGTATGACATACACGATAATTTCACTTTTCGAATAGTCAACTTCCCTTTTCGTTGTAGCACCATTCCAATAGCACCAGCATATGGAGTTTACATCTCCTAACTTTGTTTATACAGTGACTGTCTTGATAGATCCTGGTTGCTCACAATATAGTAATCTACTTACCCATTGTTACCCATTACTTATAGTCATCACTGCTGAAATTTTACGGTCTACATCACGATTGTTGTTTCAAACATCTGTAGCAATATTATTTGCACAGCAACCTATGAATTTCTCTTTATATATTAAATTTATAGGGTTAGAACATTGCAAAATTTTGGCTCCTCACCAGGGTACATCCTTAACGACCTGGTGTGACAGTTTAAACACGGTGTGTGTCTTATAAGAAGCAGGAGAGAACTCAACCAAGGTTTTAATATGGGTACGTGTTGTTAACCTGTGTCTTTTTTCCCTCTGCCTTACTTGTGTGACGGCTGTGTGTCTATGTGTTTCCGATGTTGCTATTGTCTTTGAATTATTCTGTTTGGTCTGACATCTTGGTTTTCACCTTACAAAACCATCTTACGAAGTAAGAACGCGTTATTGTTCAAGTAATAAAAAAATAATTTACCATAAGCATAATTGATGAATAAATCTAAAAGTGAAATTTAGCTCTAGTATATTTATTGAATCTACTTGTTTCTGCAAAGCAATGCTAGATTATTTCCTTGTTCAATATACAAATACATAACCATGCAATACGAGTTTTGCCTCGAGTGGACCGAAAGTGTTGAATTCTACCCAAATGAAATAAAAACTCAAATTAATGTATGCTTAGTAAAATTCTTGCTTTTAATCTTATGTGTATATTATCTGTATTTTGAAATATTATAATGATGTTTATATTTGTTTGTACATTATATCTATAAATGTGTAATCCTATAGGTCTCCTTTCGGTTCAAGGTAAACCTTTGGGAATGTCATGTTTAATCTCTATCTAGCCTTAATGGCTTGTTGATTTGTAACAAAAATTTATCTGCAAATTATTGATATATTTACGCATGCAAATCAGAAATAATTTATATTTAATTTAACAAATTCAAAGGTTTGCAAAAAAAAATCTTGTGGGTATTGTGGTAGTTGGATGTTTTCTGGGTCATAAGTGCGGTCTGTTCGAATGATTTGCCATTTCCTTTATTGTTTTCAACTAATATCTTATTGATTAATTGATGCTACTTGCAATAAATGGTAGCTTTTATGCATAAATGAAACAATATCTGCATACGACGTTTGGTGAGGAACCAACAAACCGGTCAGACTGGGTATTTAACATAAAATTCCAGAGGTGTAACATTGAACTGAAAAGGGGACCTTTAACCCCAAATGATTAAATCCAAATAAGTTACTGGATAGATAGATATATAAATATAGAATTTATCCTTTCAAGTCATTATTTATCATAGTTCTACTGTCGAAAGGGTTAAACTTTAAAAGTTCGAACTTTAACGATAACTTTTTTGTTTAACTTTTCAGACAGTAGAACTATGATAATCAATTACTTGTAAATGATAGATTTAATTTCTGTAATTTTGTAACTTATGCATTTTCATGTGTTTTCTTTTCTCGTTTTTACCCTGTCAAGGGCCTTTACAATCAATGCTGTGATATCACTGAATATGAAATTTACATTGTATTGAAATCAACAAAAACAAAGCTGTCATTGGCAATTCAAGACCAATAAACACTATATTCTTCGAGGATATACTTGTAACCTTGATTTCGACTCAAAATAAGTGTATTTAAGGTTTATTTTGCTATTCGAAGATAAGTTCGTGACCTTTTCAATATCCAACGAAATCGCGACATCAATTTTTGCACATGTTGGAGAACACTTTGATCTTCAATGGAATGACATTGACGAGAACAGAATAAGAATTAGAGAAATTTCAATATTTATGAATCGCTAAGGGAGGAATTACTAAGGCAGGAAATTTTAAATCGTGTAAGATTTCCATGTAAGTCTGCATTGTTTTGTATTTACAAACTTATAGAATGGGTAATTTTACTTGGAGCATTGCGTTTCCAAGAAAGATTGTCTGCAATTGGTTACGGTCATGCTTTCAGTATTATAATCTGACCACCTAACATAGGCAAAGTACTCCCCTATCCAACATAAATGTCTTGACTGTTCAGCTGCGTAGACAGGACCCCAGGGCAGAGAGAAATGATAAAACATCACCTATTCAAAAAGCAAATATTCAAATAACACTTAAATAGTTCCCCAAAACGACTGCAGACTATAGTCTTTTGTTTCAGTACCTTACATTTTAACCTCCTTGATTCAATTAAGTTGCAGTAATAATTAAAATACATTTGTGTTGCTATCATTCATTAATTTTTATAGGTTATTCATTTATATTAATATAATGTTTAAAAGCAACCACTCAAAACCTGAGGCTTAGAGCCGATAAAAACTTTACTGCTTGAAAAACATTAACTGTATATTACTTAAACGAAATATGAATATTTTCAAAGAGAATATTTGGTACTCACGGACACTGTTTCTTGTACAAATTCTTATGCTTGTGCACTGAAAACATCTTCATCTACTTTCTTTGTTCTCTGAAGGCGGGAAACAGTTTGATGTCTTAATGTCATCTTTTCAGAATAATTAACATTTATCACTTTAGCATACGATTAATTATCTGTGTCTATTACAATATTATTGAGGAGAATAAACAGATCAGTATTAATACAGCATATGTTTGAAAATATAAAAAAAAAATCAAAACAAAAAGAAAAGAGAAAAAATATAGGAAAATAAATATTATAGTATTAAAGTCAAAAATTACTCCTCACTACCACGAAGAAGTAATTACTGTAACCTCTACGTGAAAATCAAGTTACATGTCAAAATTCTCAATCAAAATTCAAAAAAAGTAGATTTAACATTAGATACTTGTAGTAGTATTTAAGCTCCTTATTGCCAATTTGTTTGGCTCAAAGACCAAGTAAATCCGTTCAGAAGGATAGGTAGGTCATAGAAGGTACTCATGTAATTGTTGATTATTAATAATCGTACCTTGTTAAGAAAGACAATACTTGTGAAATTAAGTACTATGTAGACAAAATTATCCAAATTTCCCATTATTTGATAGACTTGGCTGTAAGACTTTCAAAGATCAGATTGACATTCCAATGGGACAAATTCTACCCCGTCTGCAGGGAAAAATGAAATGTTCTTATGTGCTTGTTTTGTTGACTAACCCCTTTTAATAATTGTCTGCATATGATACAATAAGTGCCCTCCAGAATATTACAACCTTATAACCGTGATTTCAGTTGATAAACGTTGTCAATTTGACATCTAAATTTTTTTTAGTTTTCCTGCACATAATATGTTTTATTAAATTTTAATTGGTGCGTTGACATATAGCCTTATCTGTTTATCAGAATGTCTTGATCGGGAGTTTAATTTTGACTCATAAATTTTCAATTTAAGTATATAAAATTACAAAAAGGAAAATAGCCCTGAGGAAATGTTGTTATTTGTTAATTTATTGTTTCATAACTCTTTGGAAAAGTTCAATGACATCCGTAGCCTACACTAAAAGATTTTTCCAAACTTACTGTTCATAATGGTGACTATTGGAGTTATAGCAGGTGGTTTTTGTCCCCGAAAAACAATCGCATCCAACCACTATCGTTGCAAATTCTCGGCTACCGAGTGTTGTTTTTATTGTTCAGTTTATAATCCTTCATACTGGAAGATCTTGTCTGCTTAATGACGTATAATTCCGTGTATTATGACACAATGCATTCATTTCAGTACCAAAAACAATAAACATTTTTGTATATGTTAAGCATGTATACCACTTTATGGTGATTTTTACCAGTCATTACTTTGAAACGAACCTTAATTGCATATGAGAACATGAGATTCAACACTTGCTCAAAACGAAGAATTAGATATGTTGCCATAACAACCATAGTTAAAAGACAAGTCGAAATCTATTTCCTATATGTCCTAATTTTGAATAAAGAAAAGTTCATAACAAGGTTTTGTAATTTGTTTGTCCCTTGCCCAGATATATGACAATCGATATCATATTTTAATATATGACCTCAACAAGTATAGAAAGATAATGCTGAAGTTTTTTTTGCATTACCAGGAATATATATATATATATATATATATATATAGACTTGCTTTTTTTAAAATTTGGTTAAAACTAATGCATATCTCCTTTGATTTTGGTTTTTCATTGAGATCTCAGTTGTTTGTTCTCTATCAGCTATTGCATCTTTCGGTTGATGATTTTCCAAAGGATTTGATTTGATCTGCGTTGAAAAGAAATAAGTTGACAAATGGCCACCTGCAGGTGTACATTGTTAGCGGTACTTATAATTTTGTATTGCATAGAATAACAAGAAAGATATAGCTAAAATTATTTTGGAAAAGTGCCTATAAGTTTCATTCAATTTTGAATTGGGTCTCGATGGGGTAAAAGCGGGAAATGTATTCGCCTTTTTAAGTAAGTTGGAAACAGGGTCGTAGCAAAAAAATGCAAGTGAAAACAGGAAAGGATGTCTAGCATTATTGATGAATAAATCTAAAAGTAAAATTTAGCTCCAGTATATTTATTTAATCTTCTTGTTTCTGCAAAGCAATACTACTTTATTCCCTAGTTCAATAACAAAATATAAAGTATGCAGAATGAATTTCGCCTCTACTGAACCGAATATCTGGAATTCTAACCAAAATGAAATTAAAACTCAATTTGAATTAATTAAGTTCTGCTTACGAGCTGTTAAATTTTTTAAAGAAAAGAAAATTTTTGCGTTTAATCTAATGTGCATATCATCTGTATTTTGACAAATCATCATAGTGTTTATATTTGCTTGTACCTATATATGTGTAATTCTGTACATTTTTAAGAGAACCTAGTTAAAAATATATAAAATTTAGATAAGTTACTCTCTTTCTCTCTAGATATAGATATTTATTTTATATTTATTAATCGCTCTGGAAGGGGAAATTAGTAAGGGAGGAAATTTTAAATGTTGTAAGACACCCCCCTCCCCAGATAAGTCTGCTCTTGTATTTGGTAATTTAAAGAATTTGTTATTTCACTTGGAGCAAGACGTTTCTGACAAAGTTTATCTACAATGGTTTGCGGTCATGCTTTCCGTATTATGAAATGACTACCCTAAATGTGCAAAGTTCTCCTCTATCCAACACAAAGGCCTCGACTGGTCAGCTTTTTATACAGGACCCCTTAACAGATGGAGACAATTAAGCATCGTCTACCCAAGAAGCAAACCGTCTAATGACACTAAAATAGTTCCAAAAACGACTGCAGTTTCAGTACCATTTATTTCAACTTCTTTGATTTAAGTAATTTGCAGTAATCATAAAAAAAAATTTGGTTATATTATTCATTAATTTTAGGTTAACATTTATTTACATTATGATTATGTTTAAAAACAATAATTGAAAACCTTATCTAGTGGATGAAAACAATAGTACTTAGAAAAGAATAACTTTATATTACTTATACGAAATAGGAATATTTTCATTTAAAGTATTTGGTACTCACGGACACTGTTTCTTGTACAAATTTTAATGTTTGTGCAAAGAGAACATGTTCATCTACTTTTCTTTGTTCTCTGAAGGCGGGAAACAGTTTGATATCTTAATGCAATCTTTTCAGAATAATTGACATTCATCAGTTTATTATAGAACTAATTATCTGTGTCTATAATAATATTGTTGATGAGAGTAAACATATCCCCAACAATACAACAAATGTTTTTAAAATATTTGAAAAAAAAACTAAAAAATAGATTACGAAAATATAATAAACAAGTCAAACTCTGGGTAATTTAAATTCTCACTACCACGTTAAAAAAATAACTGTAATATCAACGTGAAAATCAAGTTACAAGTCAAAAATATCAACCAAAATTCAACGTAGATCTAGCATTATATACTTGTAGTAGTTTTGTTTAGCTACTTGTTAATTGCCACAATTTCAAATATGTGGCTCAAAGACAAAGTAAATCCGTTTATAAGGATGGGAAGGTCATAGAAAGTACTTATGTTGCCTATTGAATATTGTGCATTAAGAAAGACAATACTTGTGAAATAAAGTACAATGCATACAAAATCATCAAAATTGCCCATAATATGATAGACTTTTCCTTCTTCAGCTTGTTGTAAGACTTTCAAAGATCTGATTGATACTCCAATTGGTACATTTTCCCCGTCTGCAGGGAGGAAATCAAATATTCTGATTTATAGATGAGGTGCTTTTTTTTGTTGAATAATCTTTTTTTAGTAATTGTCTGCATATTCTATACTAAGTATCCACCTTGATATTACATCCTTGTAACCATGACTTTTGGGCAAAAGTGGTAAATTTAATTTCCAAATTGTAAACATACCTTTTTCAGTTTTTTGCACATATTTATATTTCATCTTAATTGATGCTTTACCACATAGCCTTATTTCTAAATGATCAAGAGTTTAACGTTGACTCATAAACTTTCAAACTAAATATATAAGATTACAAAAAGAAAAATCGCCCTGATGAAATGTTGTGATCTATGGAATTATTGTTTCACAACTCTTTGAAAAAAGTTCAATGACATCCACAGCCTAAATTAAAAGATTTTTTCAAACTTTATATCTATAATGGTGACTATGGAGCTGTAGTTGGTTGTTTTCGTCCTCCAAAGACAATCTGATCCAACCGCTATCGAGTTTTGTAGTTCAGTTTATACGACCTTTATACTGTAAGATCTTGTCTTAGAAATGACGTGCAATAAGTATATCTTATCTGGATTTTGACATCTGTATATCATAAAAATATCATCCCGTGAGCAAGAACATGAAGCGCAGGGGCGAGTGAGCGCTTCGAATGAAGTACAAGGCGAGCGGGATGATATTTTACAATATTCTAGCTTTCAAAATTCGGATAACTTGTTTTGTGTCAAATTCTCCCAAGGGTGCGCGGGAAATGAGGTTCATTCATTTTTAACAAAATGGGAATACATCGGCAAACGAATATCGAAGCAAGAAAAGGAAAGGGGAAATTCTAAAATCATAAATCCAACATCACGGCAATTCACAGCAATACGAATTAAGACAGCATGACAAAGACAAACCAAATATGCATAAATGAACAAGAACGCCACAAAACTAAGGCACTAGATGTATGAACCCTATAAAAACTGAGGTGTCATCAGGTGCTCCGGAAGCGTAAGCATGATCTGCTCCACGCGTAGCACCCGTCACACTGCCAGTGAAAAGTCCGGTTTTGTCACAGTCGGTGTTAGTCAGTCCGGTAACAAACTCTAGTTCTATCCAAAAATATCTGTTCTCATTTGTGAAATGTTTTGTAGTCATTTCCTCACAACTTCACAACATTTTTGTGTCAGCTAACGTTATTAAACTTAGAAGTTATTTGATCGAACCTTGTACGCAAATCGAAATAACGTCTTTTTTTTTTTCATTACAAAATCTTTCATTGTTTACATTTGTCTTCCAGTTCCTAGGCACTTTTAGGACATCAAAATGTGAACAAATTCGTGGCTTTGCTGAAGTTATCAGCGACCAGTTTCCTTATTTTTTCGAATGTCTCTTTTTTATTTTTGTGCAGTGGTGATGGTAATTTGTTTACAAAATTACAAACGGAATATATAATAGATTCTTTATCCCAATAATATTTATTTCTTGCGAAGCGGCTAAAAAGGATAATGCGTGTCAAACATCGGGAAAATTGCCTTGATTACTTCAGGTCAACCTCTTGATAAGTTAGGGTTAACCGGAAGTGACTTTATTGAAGGGCTCTGAAGGCTGAGATAAACGGGGGAAAGCCAGTAACGTGTATTATGACACGATGTATTGATTGCAGTACCAAAACAATAATTAAAGGGCAGGACAATTTTTTTGTGAAAGTCAAGCATATCTACAGCCAACTTTGTTGGTAATTTTTACTGGTCATTACACTTGATTGCATATGAGAACATGAGATGCAACACTTGCTCAAAACGAAGAGTCGAAATCTATTTCCTCTGTGTCCCGTTTTCAATCACGAAAAATTTGAAATGTGTTTGTCCTATGACCAGATATATCACATTCGATATCACACTTTTAGTATATGACCTCTACTGTCATCGAAAAATAATGCTGAAGATCTTACATTCATTTAAAAAAAAGATCATAACTATAGCACGTTCTTGTAAATATTTGAAATATTTTCTGGACAGGAATTTAGAAGTTTTTTGTATTACGAGGAATGTAGAGACTTCCATAGTTTTTTTTAGTTTAGTTAAAAATATTGAATATCTCCTTTGATTTTGGCCTTCTATTAAGATCTTGGTTGTTTGTTGTTCTCTGTCAGCTATTACATCTTTCGGTTGGTGATTTTCCAAATGATTTGATTTGATCTACAATGAAAAGAAATAAGTTGACAAAATTGCCACCTGCAGTTACTTTATTAAGTGTAAATTATTAGCGGTGCTTAAAATTTTGTATTGCATAGAATAACAAGAAAGATTAGAGCTAGAATTATTTTGGAAAAATGCTTATAAGTTTCATTCAATTTTGAAGTGGGGCTCGATGGGGTAAAAGCGGGAAATGTATTCGCCTTTTTAAGAAAGTTGGAAACAGGGTCTTGGCAAAAAAGTGCAAGTGAAAACGGGAAAGGATGACTATTAATGAAATTTAAGTGCATTTATATTTTTTCTATATGAAAATCCTTTACTAAATTTTAATTGACGAAAAAAAAATTAACATGAGACGCTACAAATAGATTAAATGTAAATCACCCTTAGCTCAATAGTGTTCATTTATTAGTGATACCCCTATCATTTGTATTGATGTATTGATTTTTTACGTATAAAAATAAGTCTGTTTCCGGAGTGAACATAATTCAAAAGTCCCGGATTGTACTCGGAGTGTTACATTTGTAATAAAAATATGTGACTCTTTAAAATACAAACACGACAACAATTTAATGGAAGGTCGTCATTCGATATTTTTTGCTGTTTAATGATGAAAATACAAATCAGGATCACGACTTCTCAATTTCCAGTATACACTGTAATTTCTTTCACCGTAAATTGTATATTTTAGTTTGATAATCAGTTTCAGTTTTTGTACTCTTCAGCGTTTTCATTTTAGTTTGAAGTCGTAATATGATCCAAGATGTTACCATGACAAGTCATGCATATTAAATCGATGTAAAATATAATTTATAAAATGTATAAGCTGGTTTATTTAGACATTAATATAATGACGCATCTTTCTATTATATCTTTATTAACGATGCATAATATCTGACTGTATAATAATGGACGTTCGTTAAAGATTGCTTGGGACAAAAGTAATTGAGAACCGAACCGTCAATCAAAAGAACGAACAATGGACAATGGCAAAATCAGACACACTAAGAAACAAGGACACCACTTGAGTACGGGACAAAAACGAAAAATGAAGACACACATACAGATGAACAACACGGACCCAATAAAAAACCATGGGTGAACTCAGTTGTACCGGTAGAGTAAGCATCTCCTGCTTCTTATAAGACACCCGCCGTGTTGAACATGTCAACTCCGGTAGTAAAGTCGAATCCGATAGAGGAAAAACAAACTTAAGTTGTAGAGGGAAAGATCTGTTGTCATCTGGGAAACAGATATCCCATAGCGATCCACAAGATCGTGATGTCGACCGTAAAACTTCTGTAGTGATGACTTTAAGTCTTTTGTAACGTACCCTTGCTTAAGCAGTCTATTTGTAAGCAACTGAGCTCTATCAAGGAAGTCACTGTATCGACCACAAACCCTTGAGTAGCGAATGAGTTGTGAGATGTAAACTCCATATGCTGGTGCTTTTGGAATGTTGCTACAAAGAAAAGGGAAGTTGACTATTGGAAAAGTGAAGTCATCGCGTTTGTCATACAGTCTAGTTTGTAATGTACCTCTGTTGTCAATTTCAAAGTGAATGTCAAGGAACGAAGCCGATGTGGAAGTATCTGTAGTATCCTTAATTTCAAGTTATTTTGGATAAATAAGATGAAGAAAATCACCAAAGCGAGGATTGTTAATGATAAAATATCATCTATATAACGGAAGCTGAAATTAAAGGACTTAGCCAGTTTTTTTGTCTTTATTTTGAAGAAGCCCTTCAATGAATTCAGCTTCATAAGAGTGGAGAAATAGATCGGCTAAAAGAGGTGCACAGTTTGTGCCTATTAGAATTCCAATGGTCTGTTGGAAAACAAGTCCTCCAAACTGGACAAATACATTGTCGATCAAAAACTTCAACATTTTTATCACTTCTTCCTCTGTGTATTTTTTCTGTGATTCGAAGTCGTACTTCACAAAGTATGCTTGTTCTCTGCCTATGACAATGTACTTATATCTTCGTTCGCCGTTCTTACGGGAGAAACTTCTATGAATTATATCTTTCAGCCGAGATTTCAGTTGTTCATGACGAATGGTAGTATAAAGTGTGGAGAAGTCAAATGTTTTAATGCTGTTGCAATGCAATAATTATCTAGATTTCAGGATGTCAAGCAGATCTTTAGAGTTTTTTAATATCCACATTTCATTTACACCACTTCTTGAAAAACTAGTATCACAGTATTTTTGAAGGCCCTCTTTTACGGCTGTCAATATGGAGGTTAAAAGCTTAGAAAATATGTTTTTTAGGCTCCCTTTATTACGGGGTTAAAGGTAAAATAATCTTCCTTTTAAGCATCATTCAAACTTGTCACCCCAAAACAATATAATCTTAGTGGAATATATATGAATATATACACACTTGGTCATAAATATGGAATATTCGTATTTTCTGCGCCAAAATTTGAAGTTTGGAAGCACTATGCACAAAAGTGGATGTGGATGAAAGTATAATATTTTGCTTTATACATATTAAGAAAGTCTCTGATTCTACGAATCCGTCAGACCACTCATCCAACCCGTTCTGAAACCCACTTTTCAGTGAAAATGGGACATTTTCTAAATCAAATAAGGGGTGTACAAATATTTCCCCAAAATGCAATTGTAGAGCCCATCGTGTACAAGAATGATTAAAGTGATCATTTCGGTGATTTTTAAAGGATAATTTAATTTTTTTGAAAACAAACATCCCATTAAATATTACATGGATTCTCAACAAAAAAAATTCATATTTATGACCAAGAGTATATATACATAACTTGTCCTCTTTATGATAAAGCTAGAGGAAATCAGCAATAATTTGCGTTTCCAGGCGAAAAGAATGAAAATGACCGCCCAAAGGTTTTCAATGGAAGTAAGTACAATGGAAATGTGGATTTTTAATCGCAAGTCCAGATTCGTTCATTCATAGAAATTGTACTGCTTCCGGTTTAGAGATACGTTTCTACCCCAAAGCAAACGACGAAACAATAGAAAGGGTCAAATGGCACATCCACAGTTATAACACAAGGCGAACAGTCTTAAATATAAATCAGTCCGTTTGTTGTCTGAAAAAGGATGAAAGGGGAAAAACCTTTTAATTCAAAACGAGGTCAAAGGTGGATTTAAAACGAGGTCAAAGGGTCAAAAAAGAGTTACTTTCAATCAATGAAAGTGCGAACAGTCTTTGTCATTTGGATGTCTCCGGTGCCAATGAAGATTTTCGGTATACATTCACCAACTATTTCTTAATGAAACAGCATACAGAACTCCTTCATGTTCAAAACTGATCAACAAAAAACTATTCAAACTATTTCATAATTGCGAAAACAAACACCTCGCACATTAAACTGGACTACGAATGCGTCTACAGTATGAATGTTACCAGGATACTTTTTATCAGTAAATTCTGATCAGAATATTTTTACTCAATGTAACTTTAATTATTCCAAGAACTGCATCCAAATTGGGAGACAATCACAGCCTATTGTGGAGTAAACGGAAAATATAAATTCTTTTAATGGAAAAATAATTTAGGATGCATCAATGATTATTACACAGAACTACAACTTATCTGAACAATATATAACAACTGAATAACTCTTGCTTAAACAAACTACAGTAACAACAAAACCGACCTCCTGATCTTGAGACAATAACCTAGTAGTCCGAAACGGAGAAAACAAAAACCGAGACTGCATGGAGCTGAACCGCTACTTAGTCTTATTTCTTAGAAAAAATTCAGAATATGTTCACACCTCTTCCATTACATTCTTGACGTAAGCTTACGGCCTTTCCCCGATTCTTTAGGGTGTCTACTTTATTGAATTGGCTAGGCTCAGTAGGTTTGAAATTTATATACTAAAGGCTGCCGCTGCAGTCAGTTGTGACGCATCACTTAAATAAATCAACCAATTTCTGCTATTTATCGGCAAAAGCGGTTCACTTCAGCGTTAACGTAAATACAGACATGATAAGATCTAAGGGTTACAATTCTAGTCTTCCAAACATTATTTAAATAGTACCAAGATGCTTTAGGTAAAATATATGTGGTAATTAACCTCCTTGAGAACCCCTTTTCTAACAGAGTAGTAGAAAGTGGAATAATGAATCTGCCAAAATCTCTAATGGAGGCAAAAAAGTGAGACAATTTGAAATTTTAATGGACAAGTACTGGGAAAACCAAGATGTGAAATTTGACCTCCAAATTAAAATCAAACCTGGAAGAGTATTCAACCGGATAGATAAAAAGCGGACAAAGTGGCAGAGAGCCAGCGTCCATAGTAGACTTAAACTAAGCCAAGCTAAGCTGATCTGACTTAACCTTGATCTGCTTTGTGCAGAAGCTGAAGAATGAATTGTTGACAGGTAAAAACTCTATATTGTAACTACCGATGACTTTTGTTCACCGTGCAGATGAGCATTGTTTCGATACCATGCTTTACATCTAATCAATTGCGTTTGTATCACGATTCAAGAACAATAGCAATAAAAGCGCTGTCTCATTGCTTGGTTCCACGATGTATGTGTACAGACTTTGTTTCATGTGCATATATTCCATATCCAATCATTGTTACTATTTTTGTACGTGAACTACATTATTTGACAGATTTAACCAAATACAATTATTACATCAGACAAATTCATGTTTTTAAATACTATCTATTGTCCAGGATTGTTACTTACGTTAACATATCAATATGCCAGGATGTCACTTTAATTTCAGGATAAATAGAAATACATCTATCAGCACTGAATGAAAATAAATTATATACATAATGCGCAAGTTGCACTTCAGCAAAGGTAATTTAGAATAGACATGCATGTGAAATTAAATACAAGATGTTCAGCTTTCTTTGTCGAACAATATGACACTTTTTTTGAAGAAATATGATTGCTCGGCTTTGATTAAAGTACAGAAGATCGAATATGAAGTTCAAAAGCCACATGAAGCGTAGTTTCCTTGCATGGTTTTACCATGTATTTTTAGAGATTTTGTCTTCTTTGCATTACTCCATATCGCGGAAAAAACGTTAAAAATCATGGTCCATCAAAATGACAAAAGAAAAACGGTAAGGCGATGATTGTTAATTCGTTGTCATCAACGCTGAAACAAAATGGCTTCTTACACTCCGAGAAGTCCCTACAATACTGTCCCCATTGTCATTGTTGGGTAAATGTTTAGGCGCATTATAATACAAAATATTCCGAACTGTCTCATTTAAAACTTGATATATTGTAAAAAGGTTTATATAATAGAATACATTACTAATCGACGATGAAGAATGACAAGGAAAACGACAGTCGTATTCTTCATCCTTTTAATTACAGAAAGACTGATGTATTAAACCCCAGAGTACTGACTTCAGCTTATCATGTGGAAGATAAGTATAGAGTGTAGAAAAATCAAATGTTGTTACACTGTTGCAGTGGTTGAGTTCAGTTGAAGATAGAGTTTTGAGAATTCACATCTGACTCACTCCACTTGTTGAGGCCACACTATCACTATATACCTTTAGGCCATCTTTGACTGCTCTAAGTAATGAAGTTAGGAGCTTAAATGTAAAAGGGGGTTTTGTTGTGCATTTGGCAGACCCATCAATGTGTCTTTGTAGGGTAATTTATGTTACTTAGGTACCCATTAGATACAATGCAGGTTGTTCACTCACATGAATACAAAAAGAACAGAATACTGATTTGTGATTGTCTAGTATGTTTTTCCTTGGTATGGTGGAGATTTTGTATGTTAGGTTGCCAAATGAATTGTCAATGCCCATCACCTTCATTAAGGAGTCAAAGTAGTGCCTTTAGCAGATAAATGTGATGTTGTTTTGGGCTCTGTCACCTGGTACAATAACATAATTATCATGGAGAAAGGACAATGTTTTTCTACATAGGGATCCTCGAATATGCTTTTTGAATTCGTGCTTATGGTTGTCTTACGGCGCCTCATTTGAGCTACAATTAATGACTTTATCGACCTTATCCAATCGGACAGTGTTTTAACCCTTTCCTTCTCTCTCTTCTCCCATTATTTGGCGTATTCCTCAACTGCGTCCATCAATATTTTAAAATTATGTTTCCAATTTAGGGGTTGTGGTTCAAAATATTTTGGACCTTTTGTGAAGAGATCACGTAGTTTCTCAATGTTTACGATGTTCAAGTCCCCAGTTATAACGTGACGAACAGGAGCGTATATAAATGGGGAAGAGAAACAAGAGTAATCCGGTGGCTTTGATTAAAAGTCATCAATTTGGACATCCCACAATACCCGTTTATGATTGAAGATGTTGATTGCAATTGGTTTTGTATATGTATAAGAAATTTGAGGAACTGATTGGTCTTTAAAGTATAGGGGTATCTTATGGCAAGCCGTTTTTATATTTATTCACCAAACAAGATATCTTATATTTTTAAAAAGATATCTTATTTGTTTTATAAGATATCTTAAAAAGTTAAAGAGATATCTTATAATGTTAAAAA
>MJUU01073402.1:120842-169207 GCA_002080025.1 Modiolus philippinarum | reverse complement strand
ATTATTCAGGTGTCAGTCCATATTGCTATCCCAAGGGCAGTCTATATCTTGATAATTCTCTCTATATAAGTAACTAATGTGAATATTTTATTGAAGAACATTTACATGTTATTTTTCATCAGTTGAAACCATGCCCTGTTTAAAAGTCACTCACATAAGATATTTTTGAGATTGTTTTTACCTATCTTTTTTTTACAATGAAGAAGTCAAACAACCCATCTTTAAATTAAACAAAACAATCTGTACTTGTACTCTTTACAAAATTCATGTAAATTTTTCGGATCTGTTATTTTCATATTATATCACAATTTATTGTGTTAACTTGAACTTATCAAAAAAAAACAACAGATGCATAAAAATTAGCAAATATTAAAAGGTATAGATTTGGAAATTTCAATTTTATTATAGTCACATTAAACACTTCAGTTAATATGTTTGTTAGAAACAAACGCCTGTATTGTGAAAACAATTCATAAAGCACAATTAAAGCTACCGGTCAATATCAGAAAATTGGGACCAGTCAATATCGTGATATAGACTGATAGAATAAATACCATAGATTAATGAATATCACCTGATCACCTCTGCACCAATCAGGAAAGATAATTTAAATCTGATATAAAATAAAAGGCTTTAGCGACTGTCGGACTAATGACCGTCCGACCAATGACCGTCGGATTAATGACCGTCGGACTTATGACTGTCGGACTAATGACTGTCGGACCACTGACGTGATCCCGTCTATTTAACCATCGTCAATACTCTGAAATAAATATTTTAGTTCCATCATTCTGCAAAATAACATATCAACAGCAATTTCATTTGGACAGTTATAGTCATTTATTAATTATAAGCATGACATTCAAAGGAAAAAGCAGAAATGTTTGAACTGTGGCCTCCTCTCCATACAGACAATAACTGATCGTTTGGTTAAAATTGGTATCTCATAGCTCTTTATTGATATGTTATTCGCACAAAAAATTGAGTTCCATTAGACTTTAGCGATTTTCGATCTTTATAGTCGTTTGCAACATATAAATCTTAGAAATGTTTTGTATACACTAAGAAATATCTCTACCGTGCATAGCTTTGTCTTTAGTTAATTTTGGCTTTTCTTATTCGTATTGGTTATTTGTACTCAAAATTCATTGACACATATTTCAATTATGGTCTGGATAGATAAAAATCATTAGAGCTATATATGAGTTGGTTCTTTCAATTCATGAGATTATTGTAATTATCTTAAGACAAACAACAAACATAAATTAATTTCTGTCCTAGACATTTGTTTTGGGTTTACCATATTAAATATTCGTATGACTGAGGAGGACGACTTTCATGGCATCAAATTATTTTCATATGTTTTTGATATAATGTGGACGCTCAGAATTTGTAAGATTTACAATAATACTACCAACATATCAAGCTGTGTAGCCACTTAAAGGTTAGATAGTTATTCACATACATGTCAGTATTACGTGCTCAGTACAACAGTCATACATCAGTATCTCATAACGTATTCATGAATATAAATAAAACAATAATATAACAAAATACCGAAGTTACTGTAAATTCAATTTCTGCATACGACTAACCAATGTCTTAATTCCAGTTGATCCTGGTAATGGTTTTATCTTTGAACATATTTAGAGCATGTTTGTATGCACCAGCTAATATAATAAAAGGTTACTGTGTTTTCAATGGTGTCAAAACACGCTTGCCAGTT
Organism: Modiolus philippinarum; assembly: GCA_002080025.1. NCBI lineage: Eukaryota > Metazoa > Mollusca > Bivalvia > Mytilida > Modiolidae > Modiolus > Modiolus philippinarum. Next base: position 167,481 of record MJUU01073402.1, on the reverse strand, counting down.
TATTTTAGAAGGTCGCGATATAAATGGTCTGGAAAGATGACTGCTGTATCAAAAATTTAGATATTGAAAGTTGCCAAAATAAAATCGGCTTTCAGGTCAGCACCGAAGTACTGACTACTGCGCTGGTGAATATCCATTGGGGACTAACAGTTCACCAGCAGTGGCAATGACGTAGTCGTAACAAATGGTAAAATACCGAAGTAACTGAAAATTTAGTTTCTTCATATGGCTATTTCGAAGTGAGAATTCAAATATATGTCTTTATTTTCTAGAGTTTTGTCTCCGTGATATAAGAAATAATGTGTACAAATTTCAAGATGTTCAAACAAGTATTTTGAGAGATATTTGATTTTGGTACAAAGGGTACCAAGGAATACCGTATATCGGGTTATTTTCGCGTCTGCTTTTGTTTGCAGTTTTGGTGTAAAAACAGGCAAGTGAAAAAAGACAAGGGGCGTTAAGACCAATATTTGGCCCAAATATAGTCAATATTTTTCGTTGATGTTAACACATATTACAGTTATGCAAAATACTTAAGAGCATTCATCCTCTTCAGCGAAAAAATCATTTTGTCAAATTTGAATGGGATGACGTCACAAAGGGCACGTGAATTTTCCTTGAAATGGAAAATGGGTCAAATTCGGCTAAAATTATCATGAAAAAACAAAAAGTTAGGTGTCCCCGCAGCGTTGGTACAACTTAAAAATTTAACTGACAACAGAAATTTATCTTACAAAGGCGTGGTATGCACCGATTGCGCATTTGCGGGATCAATCATTATTTTAGCCAAACAAGAGTAATCTGGTACAAAACTGGTTCCAAGACGCTGATAGACGAAGATAGTATTTTCTTCATTTCCATTCAAGTTTCGTTTTTTGTGGGTTGGAAATGTTCCTTGTGGATTTCATTGTCAGTTGAAAACGATGTTTTACCTATATGTTGAATAACAACGTAAGATTCGTTGGTAGAAAATATCTGTCCCTTGCTCCAACCGTTGGATTACGTCATTTTTCCTCTGGTTGACCCCAGATGACCTCGTCGAAATGAAGAGTCAAATCCGGAATGGAAAAGATAGGCAATCCATGTATAAATATTTTGTTGTACTACGAATGCGGGGATATTTTCCGCGACTAAAAACGTTCGTATTCAAAATGTACGAGTCTTAGAAATAACAGATACTGACCGAAGAAAATGGAGTTTTAAAGTTCATCTGCACGAAGATTCCCTCGTCGATCTTTCATTATTACATGTGGTATTTATCTAATACCAAAACGGATGTCTTAATTTGGAAACCTATAATTTAAAGATGCCTTTTAGCTGTATCGAACTTTCAAACATTCTCTTGTTTTGATCATTGCTCGATGAAGTATGTACATTTTTCACGTGTATGCCATTCCCTCAAAATGAAAATAAAAACTGACATGCATGTTTACGTAGTAACTAGGTGCTTCTGAGAGGTTCGCGTTCTTTAACAGTATAAAACAAATCTTACATATCCGTACCCGTCTTGAAAAAAATCGTTTAAAATATATTTTTTCACTATTGATCTAGATAAAAAGAAAACATGCAACCATTTATCACTTTTGTTGTATTTATTTATGAATAAAGGTAAAATAAAATATCAATCAACACTGTGCTTGAATATTAGAATTGCCAAACTTTGATCGTGACTTTGACACAGCATCGCAAAGCCGTACAAGGTAATGGGTCCTCTAAAAGGGGTGGTAGTGTAAAAGGTATGGACTTACATCGTGCTTTTAGTAAGTGAATATTCCTCTTGAAATTATTTGTTAAATATTTTCTTTGAAAAACCAGAAAATATATATGTTTATTTCCTTTAACGCCTGGTAGTCTTGTATGTATTTTCTAAATTTGTACAATTTGTGCGGTCCACAAATTAAGCATTTCTTTCTTTTGATGTCTTGGGGTATTTTAACATATTCTTATAGTAATGTATAATTTCAGCTAAAATTGGACAATTAAACTACATGTATTTGATTTGAAGATTATTGATGGAGTAAGAAACAAAGTCTTGATTTTATTTTGGTAACATAGCAGTACTTAGTATAATGTAAATATTCGCTTTTCCACATTGCAAAGATCACACGAATCAAATATACTGAGTCTAGTTAAGTAGGCCACATAGGCCACTGCAACCACCTTAGGTTTCCATGTTTTTTTCACACTAGATGTTTTTCTAAAAATACTAAATACAGACAATAAAAGATTAAATGAAAGACAATTTATGTGTGTTCGAGGTTTCAGTTAATTTTATATGTCTAGACAAAGTAAAATCACAAGTCTGGGTAGAAACTGATTCGAATTTTCCAAATCTCAACAAGAAAGTTTGGTGAAGAAATTATTTGGTGGTAGTATTAAAGTTTCTAGTTTATTCTCCACTTTGATGAAGTACATATATTACTTTATATTACTTAAAGCAAGTAGTTTTTTTCCCCACAGAACATGTGATCTCAGTAGACTAATGCCTGATTTGTTCAAACCAGTGGAATGAATTTTCAAAATAAATACCGCAGCAACAACCAAAAAATAATAAATCCAGAATACTTAGAAATGGCAGGATCACACACAGAGAGACAACATAAATAACGAGGAAGAAACAAACAGAACATAATACAAATGCAAGAAAAAAAAACAAAAAAAAAACGTGTGAACCCTTAAAAAACAGGAGTGTCATCAGATTCTCAAGTAGGGTAAGCGTTACCTGTGCAACATGTGGCACCCGTCACATTGTAAGTGAAAAGTTCGGTATAATAATATCAAATTATATCTGTCGATCCGGTAAAACTTTGAAATCTATTAAAAGGATATCGATTTTCTTTGTGAGATAGACACGTTGTAACGATCCGTTTCGATAACTAACAATATCAAAGTATTTATAAGGCCGTTAATACTCTCCTAACCAATCTTCTTCGTACAGTTTAGTAAAGCGGACACTATGCCCTGTCACTCACAATAATTAACTTTCGTTTTCGGTCTCGTATGTGAAATATGGAGTGTTCCTATGTACTTTATTGTTTATTTATTCCTTTCAACAAAAATACATTCCTGATTCTTACGAAGTACATATAAACAAAGGTTGGCAGGTACTAATTAAGTTTTTTTTGTCTATTCACTACTTTCATTGCGTCTTCAACATATACAAGCACATATCTCTTGAATGGATGCTTTTTTTCAGACTTGTTGAAAAATGCCAGTCTTAACTGGTCTCAAGCACCACAGGTGAAGTGAAAAATTTCGACTTTTTTGTTTGCTTAGCAACCTAGCATATATATAGAATATTGCTTAGCATAAATTTTTCGAAAGATGTTTATTCCTTACTTGTTTGACTCGACTATAATTTGTAATGTGATAAAGCTAGTATATATAGGAGCTCCTAAATGACAACAACAGAGGTATGACCACTTTCCTCTGTATTTATCCCTTCGGTGGACCAATTTTTTAAATGCATTTAATCGCATTAAGAGCTGTTTCAACAGACCGCTGTTAGATACATTGTCATTTTGTAATAAATAAGTTGGAATTTGGATACTTCTACATGCCAATTTCAACCATTTTATTTCCAATTTGAAAGAATATTGACAGATTTTGACAAATTTTGAAAATGATCATATAATGCGTAACCTAACATTTGTAGTACCAATTATGAGAAAAAAAAACAGAAGTATAAACTAACTGCAATTTGCAAGTGCTAATGTTTTACACTCTAAACAACAAAAATGGATTTTTCTCTTGGTGTCCTTTAGATATAATATCCTACCCAAAAGATAAGATAAGAAAGATTTATTTGAAATTCGGTTAGTTATAACAATTAACATTAAGCTCTATAGAGCTTTTTACTGAAGATAAAACAAGTACATGCATAGATAAGACAAAAGTGGTATACATAAAACAAAATAAGCAATCATAAGAAAAACAAATGATTCATATAAAACAATATATTAAGCAGTTATAAAGCAAACATAACATACATTTTAGACAATAAAACACATAGCACATACATTTAAGACAATAAAACAAATAGCACATACATTTAAGACAATAGAACACATAGCACATACAATGGATAAATAACAACAGCATTTGGCTTAAAAGGAATGTCCACGCAATAAAATCTCTGCAAAATGGCTATTGACAATTCTGTTCGGTATTTTGCTACTACCGTCATGGACATAAAATAGCCTTCATCGGCATGTTTGGTAGCTAAATGTTTACGAAAATACGCAACTATGGCTGCTTGTGTGAACATCAACACATGAAAACATGAATATCCCACACTATAGCATGATTTTCATTATAATCTGAGCAAAGTTTCTAAATGGCCATATCAAGGGAACAGTTGTCACGGCTAAATAACGATAGTTCTTTTTAAATGGTGATATATCATGGATATTAAGCAAAGAATCACAAAGAAAGTTTATTCGTTGGGCCCCTCCCCCGCCTGAAATCAAATGGTCCGTGCTTTCGTGGTGAAAAATTATGAATTGTTTGTTCTGCTTCGCATAAAAAACATATAGAGGTTGTTGCTCTGGATTTTTATATCAATTAAGGATGAATAAATCTTTGATCAGAATTTTCTAAAAAGTAGAACAAGAAACGTAAAAGAATACTAGAACTCTTCATTCTTTCAATTATTCATTACGTGGAGAAAAATAGACTTCTTGTTGCTTAGCAACGTCAGAGTTGTTGCTAAGCATTGATTTTGCCAGACTTTAGAAAGAAAATCATTTATTACCTTTTCCGACGGCCTGACATACAAATGTAATTGGTTTGCAGGTGCCTATGATTGACGTATACTAGTCCTATATGGTAATTATTGACACAATTATTGGCATATTGAAATGGTTGCTAGGCAACAAAGGGCTCACGTAAACAACGAAAAATGTCATATTCTGAACTCTCAGTATAAGGGCTATCAAGATACGAAATAAGTAATAATTTGAAGAAGGGGCCAAAAATGGCCCTTATCATCCCTACTCCTTTACTAAATTTATTATTCGCGTTTTGTACCCCATCTAATGCATTTGAATGGGCAGTGAAATTCATGCGAAGGCTAAAATTCGCGTGCGATTGTCTACCGCGAACATAGCGAAAATTAGACACAAGCGAAAAAAACGATATACGGTACATGTTATTGGTGCGTTTCCTTTGTTGTTGATTATACACTGTAGCGGCAAAAACAAGCAAAAACCAAACACCAAAAACAAAACAATACAAAACAAAACATGTTAACCAAAACAAAAATAATAAATACCTGAAAATTTGCAAGCTTGGAAAATTTTGGTGTTATAAAGTAACGTATCCCTTCAACTGATCCTGGTAATGTAATTCCTCGAATAAAGAGGACTAGAAGAAGAATATACGGTAATGTCGCTGTTACATACACTACCTATCATATAAAACAAATCAACACAGTAAGCAATTATGTTATGGTTTATCACAGATCTTTAATTTCAAAGCTCAATGATTACATTAAGGCTTTCAGAAGTTAAAAACAGTTGTGGCAATTTACATGATCCTAATGCGAATAGTCTTTTGTTTGGAGGCAGAAGAATCATTAAACTATATTTAATTGTAAACGTTAATATCGAAGACAAATGCCATTTTTTCAGTGGAAACTTGCAGAATGTTCCAGGAAGTTATGTTATTATGCACGAAACACATTGGTAACAGCTCATGCTAATATTCAATGTCACAAACGAATTCAAAAAACGCACAGAGTTGATTGAAGTTTATCTCTTTAATTTTCTCTTATAATTATAAAAACGACTACTGGTTTATTCCCATCCAAATTTTGTAGCAAATTGCTGTTCACTACTATATTTCGATTTAACAAAATGCACTGAAAAAATATATGAAAGAGTAGGTGTATTTTACTCGTGGCATTAAACTTTGACGTTGTATGTTTTTCGTATTTGTTTTCTTATGAATCTCGGTAAATATGTGGCGAGGGCTCTTTCTAACTTCCCTTTATCTGGTTATTTAAATATAGGATTCTCATCCATCTTCGTATAATGCTGACGAGGATAACTTGTTATTGAAAAGAAACTGCGATTTGTGTGAAGTTTGGTTGCCTTTTCTAACCTTGTTATTATAGCGGTATGGATACATTTTTTTATTACCTATATGTCCAATTGTCATTTGGTCATCGCTTTGTTGATATCGACCGGCATTCAAGATACCGAAATACCCGAAAAGCATAATAAACAGTAAATAACAATTATAGTGATTTATTTTGATATAGAAACTAGAAGCGAAGAGATTTAGCTGTATCGCTCTCTTTCCAAAATTTTACCTTAAAAGGTCCGAAGTTATGTGATGTTCAACGATGGTCGGTATTTTCAATCAGACTCAAATGAACATTCCTTAAAAAAATCTGCTCCGCCTCATTCCAGTTAACTTTAACTAAATAGGCTTCACCAGCCTTCTTTTAAAGGATCCATACAATCTTAGCAATTATTTGAATAAACCTTTATCGATCATTCCCGTAACGCTGACCCCCTTATTTTTTTCCTTAATTTCATTTTATACATCTTTTTGAACATTCTGACAAAATTTTATTCAGTTGGCGTTATTTTGTCATATTCATTATTGGATAAACATTGCTCATGTTAAACCTATAAAAAATGTAGAGGAGTTCGATTTCCCGCCATTTTTTTTTAAACATTTTATCTCAAAAATTTCAGCGGTATTATTTTTTTGGCTTGCATTACTTCTATGTTGATTTTATAACAAAAAATCACAGTTAATTGAAATCCTTGTTATTTTACAATCGACCAGCGAACATCGTTAATATAGCAGAGATTTCCCCCCTTTCATTTTTCATACAACATAATTGAAATATATTATCAATTTTAAACCAGAATAACACTCAACACTTATGTGTATTTAAATCGAAAAATATGTATTATCGTGAACAGCTCGATAAATTTGATAAAAGGAAAGACGTACTTACTTTTCCAATAGACCTGATTCCACTCATTAGGCATACATATACTATAAACCAGGATCCAATGAGACACAGCAGCACATTTGCATTGATACTGCCCATATCCTCAATACCAGACGACATGTTCAAAACTCCGTATCTGTACATGTGGAAAAAAATGTTTAAGAATCCATATGGTATATGTATACGTGTATATGGAAGGAACTGAACGGGGTTATAATAAGTGACGAAAATGATGAAATCCACTTCCTACAGTAATTTATGTACTAAAGTAAAATATCTCACATTGCGTACCGAAATAAATTTATTCTTCTCAATATTTCAGATTCTCTGTGGTCTTACATATAGAGATTGCACAGTGCAATCTGTCTGTAAGATCTATGCATTAGAAGAACAGCTAACTTCATCCGGGGGGGGGAGGGGGGAGAATTATATGTTATTCGGGAATCTTCACAGGGGATACGGGTTCATATTCCCTGTCTGTGTTTTATATTCCCTGAGCCGTCAGGCCAAGGGAATATAGGACACAGACAGGGAATATGAACCCGTATCCCCTTCGAAGCCCGAATAACTTTTATATTCTGCTAGAAGTGCTATAATTTTTCTGTTAAAAGCGTTTTAAAACTCTAATTTTGCTACCACGGGGATACGGTCTCATATCCCCTGTCAACGTAACCAATCAAATTGCAGGATTTACCTGGATATTTCAATTCAGCAGAACATATATCCCTATTCACTTAAAGAATTCAAAACCCTGTACTACATCAAAGCTTTCTGTTTTATTTTTTGAGCCATTGCACGTTACATACATTTGAAATTATCAGGTTACATTCTTGACTGATGCAATATTTATACTGTGATGTCATCGTTCGTCGAATGATACAATTTGAGTGACGCACACTTTGTCTTTTTTATAGACTGAGTTTGAAAAAAAAACGGCAGTAGAATACCGAGGGAACAAAGCACAAGATAACATAAATCAAAGTCCTGAGACAAGGCAAAAGTAAGAACCAGAAGATGGAAGACCAAAGACGCTACACAATCACAAAACGCAAACACTACAAATATAAAAACCAAAGCTCTAACAGTGCGAAATCTCAAAAAGAGTGACATCGAGTTCTTCGGAAGGGTGAGCATGTCCTTGTCTGTATACAATACCCGTCACACTGTCCCTGGGTCAATCCGGGGAAAAAACAGACTAAAAATCTGAACTTTCAAACCTTATTTAAGCTTAAATTTATGTAATTTAAATACCGCAAAATGATATGAAGGGAAATATTAAAAATAAAAACTTAGTTTTAAAATTTTTAATGACTTGGTGACTTATTATCTTAACTTGAAAACCTCATTTGAACTTAAATTTGTATATTACATATGATAATTCTTCGACATAATATGATGAAAAAAACTGACAGCGTCTATTTTTTCAAATCAAAAAAAAATTACCACAAAAGGCTTTTATAAATTGTGTTTCGAATATGGTACGTGGTAAAAATGTATATATATTTTACGAAATTATATGGAGTAAATCAACATGAGACTATAACACATATGTTAATTCCAACTGCTATGAAATTTGATGAGCTGTATATCCATTTCGGAAATTAATTTCTCATCAGCAGCACTAGAACCCAAACAGGACATCCACGGTTTCAAAATATGCATAAAACCAAACTGACTCCGAATAAACAGTCTAGTCAGCATATTCGATTACTCCGACTGTTGAAACAGAATGTGTCCCTTAATTTACACGCATTTGATAAAATTATTAAGTCGAAAATCTCTAACATTGTAGGCATGAATGCGTGTTATTATAAGGTTATAACTCAACTACTGCGCAATATGATAACTAATTTGAAAACCAGCATCTGTTTTTTGGGGGGTTTTTTTTGTTTTTTTTTTTGTTTTTTTTTTGTTGTTTTTGGGTTTTTTTTGTTTTTTTTTACATTTAGACAACCTCGTCATAAGTAGTGATCTTTGACAGCATCAAATGCACTTGAAGTTTGCTAGTAAACGTAAGATAGTTGTCTTTGAATAGCTACCTGTTCCAAATAAGTGAACTTCCTGACAGCTAAGACAACACAAAGAACACTTGAAAAGTTTACTTTACGTTCACTTAAAATGCACTTTTTTAAACATTGCGTCTGCACAAATCTGTACCTTATGTATATTCGTTATAAAACAAAATATCCTTATTTATCCTTTTATTTTACGCAATAATTTAATTCTAAATCCTTGCGTCCCTTTTTTTCTTATTTTGAAAATTCATCAACTGAAAATATGCAACTTTAATTAATTTTTTTTTCTCTTTTATTTTGGCGAAAGAACCGGTTACTTTTAGTTATTTGGTATGTCTTAAGTAGATTGCGACAACAAAAACCTGCATGCTGTGAAAAACCCATTTGTCCCACTTCAACAGTGCATTACAAAAAGTGCATCAAAAAAAAAAATAAACTGTGGTACAGATACTTCCTACTGTACATAACAATTCAATAAATCAGGTACTATTTAAATGACATTTCATATAGCTTTGGCAAATATATGGTAATATTTTCCATATATTTGCCTAAGCAAATGTCTCTATTGAAAACCCGTACTTCCATCGTTAGATGAGACACGAACAAAAAATCACAAAGGATGGGTTGCAATAAGGCCGTTTCCAGCCCACCCGGATTTTTGATATAATATGTTTCAATGTTACCTACAATATATGTAGTTTAAGATTGTACAATAATATATCAAAACGCGCATGTGCAAGTCACGTGATCACGTGATTTTATTAGCACCAACGTCAAAAGAAGAAATACAGTAAGAAAAGAATAAAGATTGCCACATTGCCAAAAACAACAATGAACCCCATTTTGATATTGAAATAATATGCAAATGATGCTATTCTATCCATGATATTATTCTTTTGTCAATCAATTTCTTTTTTTGAATGAAATAATACAGTTTAATGCAGATAACCCTTTGTGAGAGAAATATACAAAAAACTTCATTTTTCGAGGTAAATGGAGTACCATACCATTAGATTTTCTGATATTTCCTGGGTATTTCTATTAATTTGTGCTTTTCCGACATATTTTCATATACCTTAACATATTTGTCTATATTTTAAACAAAATATCACGTTAGTGGACTTATATAAAACGATTTTGTCGACTTTAAACGCTTGATTGGTGTAAGTATCAGTTTTACTTTTAAGATATGTTTTTGATTTTCAAAACTTTTGCCTCGAATTTAAACACTGAGACATGTATTGATGAATGTGAATTATTTGTGCTTTATTTGGTGTAATTAAAGATTATTTTGGTTAAATTTTCAGAGGTTTTATTATGAGTTATACCAATGAAGCATAAAAAACTAAAGATGCATGTGTGTGTTATATTTTAACTGAGGCAGTCGATTGTTAAATTCATATCTTACACATCATTTCTGTCCAAGTGTCACCTATATTTGAAAGTTATAGGGGCTCCTGTAACATATCGAGAGGGAAACCCTTTTCTAAGAAGACAAATTCTACTTAAAAGACAGTTATAAAATCGAAAATATCATAAATAAAGGTAACATTTGAAATGAACAAGCTGAAAATACATAGAACTTGGGCAATAGATGACCAAATTTCTTCGGAATATTTTCTACATATGTACAGATGACGCTGTAGGGCAATTGATTATTCCACGGCTCATATATATTGTTTCAAATACACAAAACCACATTTTTTTTAATCGGGAATAAACAAACAAGGAAAATTTCACAAAATAAATATGGTCTACTTATCAAACCAGATCTTGTTCACCTTAATTGGCAAATTGCCAGGTCAGAAAAAAGCCGATACAAGGTATAGAATAATAGCAAAACCACATTTACTGAGATTTTTTATGTGTATAAAGGTATAATTTGCATATATAAATCAATCAAACGTTGATAATTAAGACAGATGACAAAACAGATTATCATAAATTCACTGAATTTTCACTTGAGAAATACAATTTTTTTCATTTTTTATATGACTTGCACGCGGAACTAGCTTGGCATTTTGCATGCTTAGTTCTTATTTAATAAGCAATCTCTTGTAAAATTATTAGCTTGGTTCCGAATGCAAAGCAGGGTCAAAATGCAGTTTTGATATACCCCATGTTGACTATTTTTCCATAAGCTTAATGTTAATTGCCATCGAGAGGGGTATTAGAAATGAGCTAATTTCAGTGGAATTAAGCAATGTTTTGGAAAAAATACACATATGGTTAAAACTACAACTGTTCAAGTGTTGAAAGATATGGAATAGATTATGCTTTTACTAAATTTATTTTTAGCAAATCAGTGGGCCGATTTAAGGCCTTAATGCAACCCATCCTTTTGAAAACTATTATGATAAAAACTCAGTTAAAATTGTTCAAGTGGTTTAAGAGATCTTTGAATGTATTTCCATCAGGGTTTATGTTAAGCTATGCTACCCGCTGGCATCATCTTTGATAAGAAACGAACATAAAGATCAGTGCAGATGAAATCAAAACATGTGGAAATCTATGAACCGAAATATGTGTAAACGCTGATAGAATAACAAATTACCAATGGGATCTAAATAAGAAAGCCAGAATCAGCTAAGGACAGAACTATGCAAGAAGATACTCCTTATGTTTGAAAAAAAAAAATTCTTAAAGTTAGGTATTTCAAGTTTTCATATAAAATCGGTTTTCGTGCCAGCACCGAAGTACTGGCTACTGGGTTGATGAATACCCTCGAGGACTAACAGTCCACCAGCAGTGACATCAGCCCAGTGATAAAAAAAACAACAAAATACCGAGGTAACTGTGAATTCTGGTTCTGCATATGCGCATTAGATGTTTTTCTTATCATTCTTATTATCTAAAATGAAAAAGGATGAAATATTATATGCTAACTTGTTTTGCTTTAAGATAAGAATTAGAGTGAGTAACGATGAAAAATCCAACATCTTATTTTTGCTTCGTTTTAATGATATGTTATGGACCGATCTATCCTGATCAGCTATTCAATGTGGGACAGTTACATTTTTTTTATATAAATAGCACTAAGAAATGTTTCATTTTTATTCGGTTTTATGATAATTTATGAAAAAAATGGCATCCTTCATGTCAATTAATTTACTTCACAATGATGTCAGCTGTTCCGAACAATAAATTTCATACCTTACATTAGCATTTAGAAAAATTCATTTTTGTTTGTTGTACTTGATCAACATGCAATTCAATGATAGTTTTACAATCTTAGCGGAGTTAATTGTTTAATGGGGAAACCTTTTTCTTGCATATCATATTAAAAATACGCCTTTTATTATACCAATTCAAACTGCATTAAAAAACATTATTCATTTCTTGGTTTTACAGACGTCTGTAAATAATCGATCACCGGTTTGCAGAATTATTTAGAAACTGACAAGGAAGTGGCCAAATGTAACAACTATCTGAAAACGGGCAGAAAAGTGGCAAACATGCAGCGAATATATTGTATTGCCTCTGTGGATTTTGCATATTTTTACTATGCCCATGATGAAATACTTATTTTCTGGCCATTATTTTTTAGCTACTATTTTAAGTCTTCTCACGTGAAATTTGTTTTAATCACAGCGGTAGTCTGGAGACAAAGCCGTCTCTTCTGATATATTACGGGTGCAGACTTCTACTAGTAATGGACTTCTGGTTAGACTGATTTCTGTTACGCCAATAACAGAATAAAGGTGTAAAACCAGCAAGAGCCCAAAATTGTTCATGAAAAATCTTTAAAACGTTATATCAGTGATATTGATTGTGATATAATATGATCGCAAACGGGCGATTCTTTTGATTGTAAATTTGTATTTATCATTGAGAGACATTAAGTTTTTAGTAGTGATTGAAAGCATATTTTCCCTTGGTTTGCAATTAGGAATTGGATTTTTTCTTCAATAGGAAATATGCCATTTGATATAAAATTACTTGCGATCTAAAATTTATCCATTTTAAACTGTTATATAATTTAAATTCGTGAATAAAACTAGCAGAAACTATAAATGCACTTTAAAACTAACACTCGTGTCTTATTTTTATAGACAGGAAATGTAAAAAAAGATCTCTCCCCTTTGGGTCGTTGTCTCTTTGACACGTTCCCCGTTTCCCTTCTTTTTCCTATTCTTGTGTTTGGAAAAAAATAATGTTTCTGTTTTTGGATGTCCTTTGAAAGTTTGATTAATACCTCTACAAATAACAACTCAATTTTACATGATAACTTGTATGTTGTACACATTGCAGTTATGACAACATGCATTCTGTTGCTACTTATAATGATTTACACTAATACCCCGACTTCGTTGTTGTGCTTATGCCAAAATATGAATTGTTATATTTAACATATTCTGAACATGAAACACTAAACTTGAATTCCTACCTCCAAAATTCCTCTACGCTGCTTACTGTAACATTCGTGACGAATGTTCTGTTAGAAATTTCTGTTGTGTTCATTATAGAAGCGTTCATGTCTCTCTGATTACTTTCTAGGCAATATATTGTATTCCATGTATTCCTACAAGACGTCCATGGTAATGGAGACATAAAAGAATTAATGACATAGTAAAGAGGCCATGTCAAAATCATTATTAAGAATATACTTCCCATTCCATTGAGCAGCACCATGCCCCAACCTATACCTGAAGAAAAAAAAGTATGTGATTTATCATTTATTCATCGATTAAAACTGTACATTACAAACACACCATTTTCAGCCAATAAGGGGTAACTGCATATCTGACGAACTTTACGAACAAACTAAATGAACACTTCAGGAGAAATTAATTATTCAATATATATAAAATAGACAAAACATGTTAAATATGGTGGAATTTGGCACTAAAAAGATGGTTTACAGATATAATAAAATATAATGCGAATATATAACCATGCATTTTAATGTAAACCTGGGATTTTATGAAATCTTGTACCGGTTGTTGATAGGCGAAACAGAGGTATCTACGTATGTATATAAAATTTGTCAATCATGAAGGGTTATTTAACTACAAAGGTCTCAGTGGTATTATTCCGCCATTTTTTGTTTGATACTAGTTCATTTAGGTTTCATTCATTAAGAAAAAAAACAGTTATTTAAAATGTAAAGAATTTTCCAAAATATTTGAAATTGTTATTCCTTATAACTTTTACATTTTCGTTACAAAAAGGAGAACTAAAAGGCATGTGCTTTAAATCGTTTGCTGGATTTACAGAAACACAGAAATTATGCAAGGGACATAATTTGATAAAATAATTTCATAATGATATCACTAGAAAAATTAACATTTTGCAATTTATTTCTCTTACTTCAACGGTGACCCCTAATTTTTATGTTTTATATGGAAACTATGTAATGATCTGAAACACATGCAAAGTATGAACTAAATATACAATAGATTAGTAAAGTTATCCTCCTATGTAAAACCCTTAAATTTTCAATTTAAGATTTTCCGGTTAAATGCACGGCGACCCAAAAATTTATAAGCGTAACTACAATACCATTTCAACGTAAAATTAAACGTTAAAGTAATTGGATTGTTGGGAGGGGGACTTGGGACCCGACATTGATTGAACTATTTCAATTGGAAATATTTTGTCTGTAGTTATCTTTATCAATAAAAAAGGGATGTTATCATTTTACTAGTACAGAATTTAAAATTAGATAGCATATGTCGCATGCAAGTAGGGTGAATGATTCGTGCTAATGTATTTGGAAGGACGTTTAAGGTCATTCTTTAGTTATTATATAACATTCTCAGATCGCAAAAATAAAGTGACATGACTTAAACTGGAAAATTATTACACAGGTATATATTGGATCCAATTTACCAAAAAAAGTGGTACTGACAATCATTTTTGGATATATTTCGTGAAATACTTCGCAATTTCCTGATTTTTCGAGCAGAACATTTTGCATACATAATTTCAGTCTTATGGTTAAAACAAAGCGTAGGCCAACGTGATTATCATCTCTCATGTAAGTTACAATGTCAGATTTCATATGAATAATCGTACTTCAAATTTAGACTATCAGTGTTTTAATCAAAGGGGATATTTTGCTCCAAAGGCAATTCTAAGGGTTTACATTGAAATATTTGTGAAGTTCTAACAGAAATACGTAATTGTTTCCATCGTAATAAAAATTTCTCGTAAGAATTATGAAAGCTGTCGAAAGTCACAATTGTAACCATGGGAACTTGGACAGTCCTACCCATTTTGTGTAGCAATATATATTTTGAATCCATTTTTTGGATCTCACATTTTGTTTATGGGGTACCTTATTGATTGTGCCGTATTAAATTTAGATTTGGTGACACTGAGATGCAAATTTCTTCACCGACATTTTTTTATGTAATTGTGTTATATTTTCGTGCATCGAACATTTTGACATGGAATAAATTATTAGGAGTGTACAATAAAATTTTAAATTTAACAAGTGTTCTTAATCAAACGGGATAATGTACGTTTAAATGCGATGTGAATTTCACGGAGGGGACATACTCGTCAAAACTGGCTTCCGATTCTTCCTAGGTTAAAGTAGACCCTTTTTTAAACTGTTACTGTAATACCTTTTGCAACCCATGATAAATATGCATAGCCTTTCCCACATAACAGGTTAATCGAGTGTACCTTACAATATTCGATTGTTGTCTATATGTAAATGTTAAATCTTTGATAGAGAAATATATATCTAAATAAATAGAAAAATGTCAAACTGTTAGTTATCGAGCACATACTAACAAAACAAAATATTGTGATTGATTGATTAAGCCAAAATTTTAAAGTAAGTGAGAATCATCAGTCTAAAATGAACAATCCAAGGAAAATGTCAACGTCGGAAAAACAAAGACATAACATGAGCACGGCAGAGAAAAGAAAATGAAGACACACATATATACAAAAATGAGCAACAATATAGATTATGCATTCAAAAAATTTGAATTGATAGATCCCCTATCGTACGATATTTGTGTTTCTCATGATAAGATGTTACGATCATATGATTCGCCACTTATCTCATAAACACAAACGTGCTCAATTTATGATTTATGGTGTCGAATAACATATAATATGAAAATCGATAATATTTTTTGAGGGATAAATATACATAACGGGGGTAATAACAAGTGCCAAAGTCAATGGACAAAAAGTCAAATCAGGCAAAATTGTCAACTGCAATGGTCCTGACTTGGTACAGGTATTTCAAAAGAAATGATGGGTTTCACCGGTTTTATGGCTAGCCAATTTTCCCCTTCCATTGCGGTTATGTCCTGTAGCAACTAAACAGCAATTGCCACTGAAAGGTCGTAGACAGTTAAAAGAAATGATCATCCCAGTATTAAGTAAAGAAAGAATCTTGAATCAGAGTTCGGACCGAAAATTCAAATGTTAACACAAGGGACTGATATTTATTGAAAAACTTCTTTATCGATCATATGAGATAGGATTTTTTGAAGCCTTAATAAATAGGGCGGTCACGGAGATAACTATGTCGAATGAGAGAGTCTGCATAATTTGTTCTAGCTCGCGCGTAACGAATCAACTGTGAAACATACACTTTGGAAGCAAGAGCAGCTTGAATATTACTGTTCGTGTTAGAAAATTGATACTTTTGAAATTAAAATCATCCCTTTTGTCGTAATTTTTAGTACTGAGATTACCATTTTCGTCAAATTCTAAATGTAAGTCCAAAAAGATTTAGATCTGTTGGTTTCTGTCGTTTCCTTTATCTTTAGTTCTGGCTGATATATTTATGGGACCCATTTAGCAAAATATGCATTATTGATGGAAAGAACATCAACAATATATCTATAAGTGAGATTGAAGAATCTAGAATCTTTTATCTTATGATCTTTTACGAGTCTCTGAAGAACTGTGGTCTCGTAAGAATATAAAAACAAGTCTGCGAGTAGATGTGCACAATTAGTGCCCTTTTGGTATTTCAACTTGCTGTTGATTAAATGCACCTCCAAATGTGACAAATATACTATCAATTCGAAAATCAAGCATAGTGCACACCTGAAAATGAGATTCAAGCACTCGATTGATTTAACATATTTTATTAAGCACATAACGAATGACAAAATATTCATAATTAATTTCCGTCATATAAGTTTTTTCGCGGATTGGCTACTGTTATCAACAAACATAGATCCATTGTTCACCCAACACATTATCCGCAGGAAATACATTAGCTGAATTCCGAAATATTCAACACAGTGGGTGTCTTTTAAAAGAAGCAAGAGGTGCTTACTCTATATGTGCACCTGATCTCACCAAGGGTTTTTAATGGTCCTTGTTCATATTTGTATATGTGCGTCACTTCAATTTTCTTTTCTTAAACGTATTTATGTCTTTGTGTTTTTGGTTTTCCACGTTGTCCCTCGATTATTCATTTCAAACTGACGGGTAGGTTCTCATTTACTTTTCGATTGATTTGTTTTATTTCAGTATCAAGCTGATCGTCCTTTTCAAATTATATTCTTTCTAATATAAGAAATGCAACACACAAAATAATGACATTTATTTCACAAATTACAATCATATATCATATGAATAAGATAGACAGAAACATGAAATGTAACATGGTTATTGAAAAAAGGTTCACTTTTGTCAGAAATGCAACATCTTATTACAGAACAGCTAGTAATCACAGTTCAGGGATTAATATCTGTTATGTCCATCATAAGCCTGCAACACAGCTTGTCTGTCATTTATTCTGCAGTGCCTGCTCAAATTGATAAAGATTTGGTTGTTATTAGCGATGACGCATGCGTCGGTTTAATTCATAATACAATGCTTTACAGGGTAATTGTATGGTGAACGGGACGCCCAAAGCATTACATTTACATTCTGTTTAAAATTCCCTTGTGCAATCGCGCATTATCGTGCTAAAATATCCCTTCTGACATCCGGAACATCCAACAAGTGTGGCCTGAGAATTGCATGGTGGTACTGCACAGCATTTAAATTGTATGAAATCTTAATCAACTGTATATTTCTGCGAAAGCTGCCCACACCATTACACTACTTCCACTGAAGGTGTACACTTCAACATCGGAACTTTACGAAATTTTATATACTAGGTTTTATATCGTCTGTATGGAAATTTGGCATTCGCTAGGGATGTTGCTGTTACTGTTGTGGCGACGGACCTGTTCTATAGGTAGAACAACAGATGTGTCGATCCTGAGTGGCAGTTGTGGTACGTTGTCGATAAGAACGGTGATGGTTCTCCGCTGAACCCTGTTGTAGGTAACGTTCCAAGAGACCAGTAATCGTGCTTCGATGGTTGCTATAATGTCAGGATACACTTTTTTTGATATTCGCAAACCTGGAGTTGTCCCCTAAAAATGTTCCGAGTATAAGCGTCTAATGTCTGCATAGCGTAAGGATTAAGGTTAACGACAATATTTTGGCAAGACATACTGAGTTGTTATAGGAGATGTACGCGCTTTAAAGAAACCCACGTGAGAATAATAAATTTCCGTAGGCAATCTTGCAATGGCATGAAACGTCAGTTGCCCTTTCTTGCTAATGATTAAATGAATTTAAATTCAGCCAATTTGAATTTTTCATTTGGAATTGAGGTTTATAAACAATATTACGCTGCGCATTTCAATCGCGCATTTGAAAATACAGAGTTGAATACGGATTTGGTTTGATTTTCTGGCCGGAAAAGTCATTTGACAGATTTTCCTTTGTGGCGTCATAATTGATTGACTAACATGAAACGCCATATTTCGTCTACTTTCCCGCAAATTAACTCCCTTTTCCCGTAGATTATGTTCATAACGGAAAATTTGTGAAATATGTCCGTAAAAAGCATGGTGACCAATATAATTTTTCGCCTTTTCCTATCATTGAGCTTTTAAACGATCTATAACAAAAGTACATAAAATTCTCGTGTATAAAATGTTCTTTCTGTTAAGTTAAAGATTCTCCGTACCATTCTTTGTAAATTAAGGTAAAAAAATGGCCAGAAATGTACAAACCTCGTCCTGGATTCTAGGAAAAACAAGCATGGTGACCTATATTTTTTATTGCGGATTACGAGTGTTTAGGATGTGGTCTTCAATTGTGCCGATTTATGACAAAATCTCATGGATGTAAATATTAATGTCTATCTACCTTAAATTTATGGAAGCATATCAACTTTCTCATTTAAATGCAATTTTTGTAATATCAATCTTGTTATCTTGTTAAAAAACATAGTCCATGTTGTGTTTCTTTTTGTAATGAGATTATATAAAAATGGGTCTAAGGAAATATTATCTATCTAAAATTAAAAAGAAACTCTGGGAAAATACCATCAGGTGCAATCAAACCTAAAAGAAAATCCAAACCGTTTTATATGTGAAAACTTTTGATTTGCATTCTTGGTTAGTGATTGGATATAAAATAATGGCATTCGAAATTTTATATACTGGGTGCCAATGAAAACCAAACTATTTATTTTTTTCCGTCTGGGATGTATAAATATTTCCAATATCTGTAACTGTCAATTTACCTGTAATTACACAAGTTTAAAAACGACATTCCGTAGGAAATGGTTTTAAACCGCATCACCCGCGATACACGTTGTAAGATGCACTTTGTTGGTGTTGGCGCGAATTCGCTAATAATTAAATATCTGCACTGAACAGACATCAGTTTTCGAAATGCGCATATTGCAGTAATTTTGTTATCAATTGTCCACTGTCAAGATTGACCCACATTTAATATTTTCTCACCTTAATTTTTTGCGACCGATTTTCAATTAATCCATGAATGCAAGGCTTTGAAATAACCCCCGGGATTATTCTCAAAATACCATATTCTTCCAGTAACAGACATCACTTTCACTTTGAATTTCTTTGAACGAGGTTGAATCGGTTTGAAGTTTTGTCAGCTTCTTTTGGAATGAATCGGTCAGATTTCTACAAATTTTCAAATGTTTTTGAAATTTTCAAAAAGCTGTAGTATAAAAAAAAAGCAAAGCATTGCATTTTTTGACAAATTTCTACTCTATGCAATGTCTTAACTGCATGGAAATCAGAATTTGGTGAAGAATACTTTACGAAAGCATATGGAGTAAATGCACACGAGACCATAACACTTATGTTAATTCCAACTGGAATTAATTTTGATGAGCTGTATGGCTATTTTGGAAATCAATTCTTCATCAGCAGCACTAGAACCCAAACATAGGAAATCCAATATTTCAAGAAAAAAAAATGCTGATAATGCATCAAACCAAACGAAATTTCGAATAATCAATAATGTAGAATAGCCAAAGACAAAACTACGATGGAAGGATTCTGAATTCACATAAATTAAGATAATATTTATGAAGAAAGTGCACACATGAGTTATATATATCATGTACAGGTACGCCATATCTAAGAAAACAAATGCATTTTCTTTAATTTTTTTGTCATTGTGAGAGCAAATTTTAGAGAATTTGGGAGTTTTGATGTTGACCCCATGATCGCAGTTGATGCTCTGTCAAATTTAAAAGTGTTGACTCAAAACAGATTGAAGCATAAATTTTAGCAGATATTCCATTGAGTAATTTAGCAAAAAAAAAAAAACAAAACAAAAACAACAAAAAACAAAGAACAAACAAAAAAAAACATCCTAATTACTTCACGTAGAAGATTTCTATCGTATGAATATCACGTGTTGCGTTTTCAATGGCGCTCACTATATACAGAAATTTCAAATTTGCAATTGTACGTGTCATGGTGTAATGCATTTACAGCTTTACATTTCTTAAATTGAATCCTTTAAGACAACATAAAAAAAACTAACATTTTGTCAATCAGACTAAAAGTTTAATGTCGTTTTCTATAAACCACTCTTAGCAATTCGATTATAAAGTTACTACTTTGTACATACAGCTCAAGGAAGCAGCCTCAAACTTATAAGAATAGCAAAAACATATCTTCTCATATGTCGAAATTGTTAAATCAAAGTAAAATATTTCCTTCGAACGGTTTTATCATTCACATCTGGACCAATTGATTTTTTACAATATATTTATTTCTTTAAAAGCTGCTAATTCATAAGTATTCAATAATGTGTCACTTCATTTTTCTACAACAACAATGAGAACTTATATACTATGCATCGACTTATCCTGAACGGATATCCAGGGTTTTACAAGAAAAATACAATTTTGTCGAGAAGTAAGCCAAACATAGGCAAAAAAGTCCACAGGAACTAGACTGAAACGCCTTTTTCGAAAGCTAGATCATCTTTGAGAGGATTTCACGTCTTAAAAATGCTACTCATTATTCAATTCTTTATCACTCGATCAATTGAAACAGCATAATAAATATACATTTTATTGTAATTGGCCGTGATTGCAATATTTGATGAAAATAGCAGTTCGATTTGACCGTTTTTTTATTACAGCAACGAAAAAATTCCGTGTTTTCTTTAGGCAAAATGTATGTAAAATGAGTTACAATTGACGAAAAGATATTATATAAATACAACAATCACATGCGGATGCAAAGAGATAGAGATTGTTGGTTCTTGTTTTCCCGAGTTTTCTAAAAATTTCGAGCTGATTTTCAGCAAAATTGAAAAGATATGAAAACAGTAGTCGATAACTATGGCGCGGTATTTAGGTCAAAAATAATTAATTACGTATATACGATTTATGTATATACATTCTTAATTGCGTATATACGAAATTTGATCTTTATGTATATACATAAACAAATACGTATATACGGAATTCGATTTATGTATATACAGAAATAATTATGTATCTACGGAATTCGATTTAAATATATACAGAAATATTCCGTATATAAGTAATTCAATACAGGAATATATGGATATGTAAACTAGGCCGACTCACTCACAAACTGAAACCGAAGGACTTTATGTAGAGTTCGTGAGTGTAAGGCCGCGTTTACACATCCGTAAACCCTTCCAAAATTACTTTTTTTCTTATAATTCCAATCCTTTGAATTTAAAACAATGTTGTCGCTGAATATGACAGTATCATATACTGCACCTTCTTTCCTCGGAGCGTATTAATGGGCAAAAAGGGTTTATCGAGAAAATAATTTCTTTGTTGTTCAAGACGTTGACCAATGAAGTTGAACGTTGCAATAGGAATTAAATTATTTTTGTATATACTGAAGGAAACGTGGGTATCAAATGAAATTGCCCATTTTAAACGAGGTAAGGCATTGTTTTGCTTAACTTATAGTGCAGTGACCAACTTTTTAAAAAGTCGCTTAATTACTGACTTTAATCAACCACACTTCCACACAGCTAATCTTTGTTTTTTATTGACGACAAACATTTCTTGCACTGATTCTGGTCTTGGAATACAGAACTGGTGCAGTGTTGAAATATAGGGCTTAAAGGGACACAACCCGAATTTTTTTTGAAAATAATTTTCTGTCATTTGAATGGCTCTTTTGAAACAAATAATCACTGCATTATTTTTTTTCAAAATTGTAATGGTAAATGAAGTTGTAATAGTCTCTAAAACATTGGTTGTGATATGATATAGACAACCCAAACGAATAATGTCTTCATCATAACGACCCCCCCCCTTTTTTTTGTAATGCACCACACTCATGAGTCTTATTTTCTCCATTGAAAACGAAAACATATATTTGTGTTGTTAAAATTTTGTAAAGTATTATAGTTTCTGTATATTTTGGCAAAGTTTTGATAGGATATTGTCTTCTAGAATTATAGGACAAACGACAGAACGTGATTAGTTAAGACAATGTTTCAAACTGATAAGAACAGGTCAAAATGGTAACACATATATATTTACAGTACACTTTCAAAATTTCATTACTGACTTTGCCTAATGATCACAAGTTCATTTTTTCTGATAATCTGTTAAACCCATGATTCACACTAATTTGTATCACGGTGTCATTAAATGTAATCAGATATCCTGATTGATCCTGTTTTCAAATATTCTAGAGTCAAATTTCTGAAAGAATTACGAACATCCTTTTACATGGACCATAGGGTCCTAGTACAAATCAGTAACAACCCATCGAACTAACTCCTTCTGGGTTATAATTTACCCCACCCAGACCAAGAATACTGCTTCATAAACCTAGTCTTTTGTAAAGCTGGACCTTGCTTAAAAACGTTGATATTTGTCATTACAATGATCATAATTTCAAACCAATAAAAATTTTTTGTTGATATTTTTGACCCTGTTTATCGTTTATATTCATTGTCGTAAAATTAAGTCTTCAATGAAACTTGCAATATCTATTTTTTTAAATTTTGTTGAAAAACTTAGGAGTATCTCCTCATGCAAAGTTCTGTCCTTATTTGATTTGATTGAGGCTTTCCTTTCTGACCATGTTCTCTATCAGTTTTTAAACATCCTTGAGTTTATGATCGTCCAATGTTTATATTTTATCTGCATATAAATATAAATTGCCGAAATATAATTAGTTTAAAGCGGGCAATTGGATATCCACGTCCCTTTCAGTTTATACAAAATTAATTTACGTTTATACGTAATTATTTCTGTATAAACGTAAATCGAATTCCGTATATACGTAATTATTTCTGTATATACATAAATCGAATTCCTTATATACGTTATTATTTCTGTATATACATTAATCGAATTCCGTATATACCTAATTAATTATTTTTTACCTTAATACCGCGCCATAGATAACCTTTTTTTCTTTCTTTTATCCATTTAGAACTCTTTTTATTGAAATTACGCCGATGATAATTTAAATAAAAACAACTAAGCGAATATGAAAAACAAGTTACTTTGAGATGACACATATTTTTTTACATGTAATATTGGAGTTCACAGTCCGCCCTCGTCAATTTTTGGAAAAGTCTAGTCTTAACAACATTTCTGGAAATGGTAGAATAAACTCAGATTCAGCGTTGTGTCTAGCTTATGTTGACTAGATATGGAAACTGAAATATATTTAATTACGAAGCTAACAATTATCTTTTGTCCTGCTGTTTTTTATAACTGTCAATCAAAATAGAATTTTTTTTTATCATTTATGAAAAAATGTAGCAAATATAGTTATGTGCAACGTATCCCTTACTATTTAATAAAATATAAAAGGATTCCTATATATGCCAAAGGTATCGTGATTTGTTAAGACAGTACGACCCTTTTCACGTCCAGTATACTTTCTCCCGAAACATAAATAAAGAGGGATATTTCCATACATCATCGATCTACGTATTCTGTTTTCCACTGTCTTTGTTCTGTTCTGTCTGTTTAATAAACTACTCATATTCCTTATTTATCTTGAAATGCGGTTTGAAACTTACCTTTGAAAAGTGGACAAGCTTCCCAGCAGTAGATAGTACTTTTAGTTGTGAATTGTCCCAGGCTTACTTCCATGTAAAATATCGGAAAAGCAATTGTACATACACATATTACAAATGGGATCAAAAATGCTCCTAAAACAAAAACAAAGTGTGAATGAATTTGATTGATTGATTGATGTTTTACGCCAACTTCAGCAATATTTCAGCTATATTGTGGCGGGAACATTTAAGTAAATTGAACAATTATAATAAATATAGAAAATATCAATAGAAAACCATTATAGTTTATACAAGTAAAATATTAAAAAAAAACATTATAGGAGTAATGTCAGTTTTAACTGTTACAAAATAGAACTTTAAGATAAATCCATTTAAATCTTACTAAATAAATCCATTGCTTTTATAAATTAAACGATTTTGTCGCCAGCGACATTTGTAAATTGGTCTTTAAGACAATCAGCAGAATAAGAATCACGCCTGATATCGGCAACATCTACACATTCAACAAGATTACTACGGGTAGCCATATATCACCCGCCGGACAAGAAACTTAAAAAGCATATCACACTACCATTGAAAAAATGGGCAGGGGTTCCCCTTGTAATCTAGTTATTCCACATTGCTGAAATCATGAAAAAATATTTACCAGAATATTTTTTTTCTAAAATTTTAGATTTCTTGTTTGGTTTCCATGGTAAAATAAAGATCCACTATACATTTCAACCCATTTGAAATCACCATACCAAAAAAAAATGGTCAAGGGTTCCCCCTATTATTTAAGGAATAGATTTTGTTGAAATCAAACATGCCAAGTTCTTCTTGCAAAATAAAATTGGGGCAGGGGTTCCCCGTAAAATTTAAGCAATACATATTGCTGAAATTAAATATTCAAATTCCCCCTTACAAGAAAAAGTAGCAGGCTTATAATCAAGTTAATATAGAAAAAAATATCTAGCAGAACCTTTTTACCTAAATTTCAGTTTCCTTGTTTGGTTTCCGTGGCAACTGAAAGCTCAACTATCCATTACTACCCATTTCAGACCACCATTCCAAAAATATTTTGGCAGGGGTTCCCTTTTATAATTAAAGTAATACATATTGTTGAAATCAAAACATGTTTGAAAATAAAACAACCATCACTGAAAGTATGTACTGTAGCTTAGTAGAATCCTAAAAAAAATAATAAGTCTTTGAGAGTTTCAGTAAATTTACCAAAATTAGAGTTTTTAATTCTAATTTTTTTTAACTCAATCATTCTGTGAAGCTTTGACAACTTTGCTTACATAAGATGAACATGCAAAGGGTTCATACGGTCGCTATCATCCATTGTGGCAAAGGGTTCGTACGGTCGCTGTCATCCGTTGCTCCACAAAAGGAGCAAGAGAAGGCAGTAAAAAGATATAAACATAAGTATAAAACTCATCGAGTGAATTAAAAGGAAACTTCGCATACCATCATAGGATGTATGCGCTATAAACAGATGATAATAATATTTGGAAATTACAAAAAAAATAATAATAATGAAATGCTGACATTTGAAAATAAAACAGTGTATCCATATGAGAAATTTTCTCAAGAACAAGTACGGCTTATTGAACTATACAGAAAGCATACATTTTTTGCACTACTAATCTGCTGACGGACTCCATATTACAGGAAAGACAAACTCCATTCTTAAAAAAACATTGAATGGAAATGGTTTAAATGCACATGAGACTTAGTTTCTACAAAAAACAAACAAACAAACAAACAAAAAAAACCAAAAAAACAAAACAAACAAACCATGGAGCAACGCTTTTATTGTTGTTCTTGATCTTGAACTCACAATGAGGGCTTCAACAATGAGCTATGCTAATGCCTCATAATAAATAAAAAGACGCCCCCTAGCAACGGTTTGAGCGAAATTCAATGCTAGATGTCGAACACTGCTACACCCTTGCAACTTTTTGCCCATTGATACGAGATTGTAATCAGACATAAAATTAATTGGCAAAGTTTTCTTACAATCTCTACCATCCATTACTCGACAAAGAGAACCACAGAGAACAATCACAACATGAGACAAAGTTTCCTAAACAAAACATGGTAAAACCTAGCCATGGGTAAAAGAGAACAGCAGAGGACAATCACAACATACAAATAACCGCAAGGAACTCGTTGAGTCAATTGGAACTTGGCATAATAAAGCCATGAAATGATGACGGCAATATACTAGTCAATAGGTGGTGAGAATAACATTGGGAAATTACAAAAAAAAAATAAAATGCCTTGATTTGAAAATACAATAGTGTATCTACATTAGAAATTTTTTGAACAAGTTACCATAACTGAAATGTATAAAGACAATGCATCTCTCGCACGGGAAATCTAGTCCTAAATAAACAATGAAATAATATTGAGTACATGCACATGAGCCAAACTCTCTACATATACATGGTAAAACCAAGCTTTTATCATAAACATTAATTAAAACTCTTTCATTGGGTTGCATAATTTCTTATCCTCAAAATGATCAGAAGTTGTTAGAGACGGGTGTGAGAGAAACCCATGATATTACAATCGTTGTGTTACAGGACTTCATAGAATACTTTAAAGGAGAAGTAATGATAAGCAATAGGAAATTGGTCCCTAAAATTGCAAAATATAAAAATCATTCAATCTCTCCAAAAATGCACTGATTTACTTGCTAAATGATTATAGTAATTTAATCAAGAAACTTTTATACAGAAAAGTAAGTCATGACGTCACAGTGGCGTCATAAACATGCCATATTAGGGGAAATTAACCAAATAAGGCCATTTTGGATGAAGTTTTCATTAAAATCAAATGTGACCAACAGCCTTACCAAAAAAGATATTTAAACCACATCAATATCTTTTAAAAATATCTTTTAAGGTAAGACTGTTGCTCATATCTAAATATCAATGAGAAGACGTCAAAATTAGGCAATTTTTAAGGATTTTAAGGATTTTCCTGAAAAAACACTAAGTTTGATAGCCCAGTACGAAAATGTGAGACAGAATTCAAAACTATAATTACTGATATCTGACAGACTAATGTTTTATGAACGGTTTAAGAGTGATAATTGATTAATTTACAATACTTTGTATATTTGAAAATAATGGGCCAAAAAAGTGGCCTTACCATACCTCCTCTTTTGGGATATTAATAAATGCGTCACTAATTGAACTTTTTAAACTTTATATTGTATGTAGGAATTCAGTAATGGCATGCATTCTTGATAATTAAAGCACTACTTGCATGTATTATGCATATAATCATTTCGAAAGCAAATCAATTTGGTCAAATTGAATCCAATGTCTGTATAAGACTCAATATTTACGTCAATTTAAGTGAGCTTTATAAAAGTTTCCAACCTCCTTTGTTTTTTTGCTGAACCGACAATTTTACAATTATAGGCACTAATTTAGTGGTTAATTTTTAAAGTATCATTCCTATTGTATGTTTAAAACGATTAAAACAAAACAAAAACAAAAACAGCAGCAAATTATTTGAACACTTATGAACTACTTAATTAAACATTAAAAGACTAAACACACTTTTATAATGGTAATTGATAAATCATTCATAACACCATAGTAATGACTCATAGAAAATTTGCTCCTTCTATCTAATTTTATTTTTTACCTCTTACAAGGTTTTAAATTCAACTTTTCACTAGTTGTAACGTTGCTAAAATTGCAAAGCATAAATAAAACGTGGTGTAAAATATTTCATTATTCTTTATGCAAATTTCTGTTAATAACCATTAATTTTATTGGACAAGCTGCATTTGTTAATTTTTACTAATCTTTCGTTAAACCCGACCATGCGTAGCAACGAGGGATAATATTAGAAACGGGTGTTAATGTATTAAATTAACACCAGCTTAGCCTGAAGTTTGCTGATCGTGAACAGTAACACCCGCTCCGACCGAAATTTGCCAATTATTATTCCGACTTAAACAAAGTATAAAAGCAAACATGTGACTTGTATTTTTTTAATGTTATTGTTCCAGTATGTCTTTTTAACGTCTTTTGGTGTTCTTGCTTTTGCCTTGTCTCTGGACTTTGATATGTGTAATCTTGTGCTTTGTTCCTTCGGTATTCTACTGCCGTTGTTACGATATAACATGTTGATATTTCATAATAAGTTAATCTAATATGATTTTTTCATCTATTTCATTCTTCCTTGGTAACAGCCTCATTCCCTTGAGTCTTAGTATTATTTTATTTCTTCAAATTCGTAATGGTAAAAATCCCGCATCTTGACACATGTTAAATTTTGGATTATTTCTTCATTAAGTTATACATTCTAGGGTTCATGTATTGCTTTTCTTTTTAGCTCACCTGGCGTCACACTTTGCGTCCGTCGTAAACTTTTCCTTTAAACAACTTCATCATCAGAACCGTTGCATGTATTAAAACCAAACTTGGCATGAATGCTGCTTATGGGGTCCTGACTAAGAGCTGTTACTTTGGTTCCGATCCGTCATCCAACATGCTGTCAGCCATGTGCTGTTTAGAAATTTTACTTTTCTGCTACGAATGTCTTGAGAACCACTGAATGGATTTGAACCAAATTTGGCATGATTGATGCTCATTAAGTTCTAACCAATTGTCGTTAATTAGGTGCTGATCCGTCTTCCAACATGGCCTATAGCGGCAAAACTTAATTTAACTTTTTGAACCTATGGGAAATGCATACAAAGATCTTCTTCGAGTGAACCACTGAATGGATTAAAACCAAAGTAGGCACGAATGATGCTTATGAGGTGCTGACAAAATGTTGTTGCTTCGGTGCCAATCTGTTATCAAAGTAGACCGCCAGCGGTGAACTTTGTTTATCATTGGAGCCTATGGGGAAATGCATACAAAGATCTTCTCTAGAATTGCTTTAGGGATTTAAACCAAAGTTGGCATGAATGATTAGTTGCTGAATAAGTGTTGTTACTTTGGTACCGATCTGTTATCCAACATGGCCTCAAGCAGCGAAACGTAGTTTAACATTGGACGCTATAGGGAAATGCATACAAAGATCTTCTCCTAGAGAACTGCTGAATCGGTTGAATGCAAACATATCATGAATGATGCCTATGAGATGCTGACCAAGTTTTGTTACTTTTGTACTGATCGGCCATCCAACATGGTGGCAAACATCGAAACTTAGTTCAACATTGGACCTTAAGGGAAAGAAATGAACACAAAGATTATCTTTTAGAGAACCACTAAATGGATTGGCATGAATGGTGCTTATGAGGTGCTGGACCCGATAAGAAACGCATACAAATAATGCCGATGAATGGATTAATACTAAACATGGCATATATGATTCTTATGAAAAAGTATTGTTACTTTTGGGCGGATTGGTCATCCAACTGTTGAACTGAAATTTTCATTTGTCCCTATGGGAAAATGCATACAAAGATTTTCTATAGAAGTGCAGTTTGGATTTGAACATTTGATTGTTAGTAATGAGGTGTTTTGTTGATCCTTTATCCAACATGACCACCGACGGCAAAACTTTAATAACATTTAAACCTATTGGAAATTCATGCAAAGATAACCTTCTAGAAAACCGCTGAATAGATATAAATTGAACATAGCATGAATGCTTCTTATTAAGTGCTGTTCAAGACTGTGGACAGTTTAATGTTGTGCCATATTGACAAAAAGGTTTCTTTACATGGAAAATGAGAAATTTTAATATGAAAGTTTATTCAACTAAATGTATCTGCCATAGTCCAGGTGAGCGATACAGGCTCTTGAGAGCCTCTTTTTTATTCTTATTCGGTATATCAAACATTGTTTTTGCCAACTTAGTTTCAATTATTTCAACAGTGTTCAAGATCCATACTACTTCTTCAAACCGATTTCATAAAACTTAATTAGATACTTGTATACGTTAAATAATTGTCAAAGGCACAATAATACTCTGGTGTTATTTGGTTTGTCGTTAAAATTGTTGAGCAAAACAACCATACAGAAATAAAAATCAAAATTGTGAGTTTTTAATACGAATTCGAATGGCATCGAAAAATCTTTGTTTGTTATTGAAAATACAATTAAATTGTTGGTTATTTGTAACACACTTTATTTGTCCATTTGTAATGTACGTTAATCCTTAAATTAGGCTAAATGAAATGCACTCGGTGTATATATTGAAAATGGAAATTTTCACTATACAGAGAACTACGTTTTTCATTCTTGTTTGTTTTCTTTTTTTTCTCTTTTCGTTTTAAGAATATATAGAATCGTCTATTATAATCTAATCATATGATAGTATGTTGAAATGATTTATAGTATAATCAAACAAACTTCTAATATTGAATTACACCTAATTGAATATGAAATTGGTACTATAGTATGACAAAGTCACTGCATGTTATATTTAAATGTCTTAATATAGTATAGCAATTAATCATCATATGATAGTAACATGACAAAGTATTAAAGTAAAGTGATAAAATGGTTTGACAATGTAGCTTTTTTGCTATGACAATGTAGCTTTGTGCTATGATAATGCAGCTTTGTGCTATGAAAATGTAGCTTTTTGGTGTGCAAAGATGCATTTATGGTATAAAAATGTATCTTTATGATACAGGAATATCACACAGTGGTATGAAAAAGAAGCGTCAAGCTATATAAAAATGTCTCCATGGTATAACGAACTGTCTTCATGCTATGGTGAAAGGGCTTAATGGAATAGTGAAATAACATGCTATTATGAAAATGCTACTCCATGTTATGCTAATATGTTATCTTAGTGATATATCAAATTGACAGAGTAGTGTAGTCAAATATTTTGATAGTATAGAAAATTGTCTTCGTGTTTTATCTCAACCCCTTATGTTTTGATCATCGTTGTCATCGGGCAGTTACGGCTTTCTACAGAAGTAACTAGAAATTTAATTTCTGCATATGACCATTTCGACATCTTATGTCTCTTCAGTGCAGATAAAATCAAAACATTTGGAAGGCCAAAATCCAAAGCTTTGTAAAATCTGATACAGATCAATTAATCAAGAAAGGTTTAATTGAAAGCCAAACTAAGCCAAGCACAGAGCTATGCAGAGGAAAATAGACACTCCTTAGTTTTCAGCAAAATTTTCTTAAAACGAATGATATTGCAAGTTGATATGGAATCAGGAAAAAATGTTATATCATTTTAGTTGAAGTCAATGCTTGCTTACCTCCCCCGTTTTTCAAACAAAGGTATGGAAATCTCCATAAATTCCCAAGTCCAACCATATAGCCCAAAGTAGCAAGTAAATATTCTGTCTTTCGTTTCCATTTTTCGCTATACCGATTATCTAACGATTTCGAGTCTCCATTAGTTAATTCTAAATGCATATTAGATTGTTATCGATCGATACTCAAGGTCCTTCTAAACCAAACTCGGTGTCTCAATACATGCTTACTTTTTATAGTAAATAAGACGAGACCGCATGGATCAATGAATATTCTTGAACAAAACAGACGCAATTTGACAGAGAACGACAGGTAGATTCGTTTAGAATTTCACACTTTATATGTACACTTGCTTTGATTTAATTTGTAACATAGAAAACAACGGCAATAGTCTAATAGACTTTGTTTATAACGGACTGCATTTAATCTTAAAAAAGATGTTTTTGACTTTCACTCAACGTTTTTGAAAATAATGTCAATTTGGTCAGCATTTAAAAAGTCTAACCCCAGGGCAACACACGTTTTAGATAGAGATTAAGGGAAGCAAACTGATTTTGTACCTAGATCATCATGATAAAAACAGATACGCTAAAGTATGTTTGAGTGACCGTTTTCCATTCTCTGACTGGACCATTTTAGCCGACATGCAAGTTTTGGTAATTAAACATATTTAAGCTAAATCATGTGTTAAAATAATTTTGTTATTCTAATAATTTGAAGTTTTCTTTGTTACATATCCAAAACCTATGAAATAGTTTTGTCTAGAGGTACAAACCTAAATGCGAGTAGACATTTTTTGCTATTTATATCTCTAATTTTGAATCCTGCTCGGATTAATGTTCCTCAACTGTGAATTTATTGACCTTGTTTGGGCTCTTGGTTGACATAAACACTGGCAAATTTGAAGATATGGGCACGTTGACTGATTTTTTGTAGAATATAAAGACATCATATTTGTAGTATTATCGTATTCAGTCATTGTAAAAGTAAATAAAGGGTTGTATTATATAGTTCTTTTCCTTTAAATTTAGTGCACGACGGATACCTATATCTTGTGTAAATATTCGACTGGGAAAATACCAACCAGGTGTCCCTTGGCATGACTCCGATCATTAGACATTATTATTGTATTTTTTATTTTCCGTGTAATATTTCTATATTTAAATGGTATTAATGCACGACATTGTTGGATATCAATGAAATTGGTATCATAAGTAAGATTATGACTCACAAAAACATATATGCATCACATGGAATTTATAACTGTCATTTTTAGGTCAGAAAATACATCTGAAAGCCGGTCTTTTTACAATTAATACTTGATTTAATAGACTGAAAAAATCTTTTTAATTAACAATGTCTGCAAGCGAGTTAAAATGAAAACACAAAGTGCGCTTTGGGCTTTCGTGTAACTTCGGTATATTTTTATGTACTGAAGCAAATAAGAATTGTCTACTATAACCCGTGAATTTATGCCAATTCTTCATGCGTCAAAAAAATGTTTCCTTAACCTCCGTTCATATCATTCCGTCGTCCCGAAAATCTGAAGAATGTTCTCGTTAGTTCTTCTATCAAAATCTTTCACAGCACAACAGCCGGTAAAACATACAAAATATTTAGCAATTTATTTTGGAAGTCAGATAATGCTATCTTTCTCATCCCTTGCTTTGTTTGCCAACAGCAGTTTATCGGTGGAATTCCCTCAACCTTAGTAACAACTTGCAACGTGACCAAATTCGTAAAAAGGAAAGATCAGATGCTATTGCAATACATTTAAATTACACCGGTTATGACTGGAAACATTTGCAAGTAGTTCCAATTGACCAAAATCGATCGTGGACAGAAACACAAAGATATGCTAAAGAAAAGAAAAGTTCTGGAGAGAAAAGCTGAAATTCAGTTTGAATATTAAACTGAATAATCAAAGAGTTTTGTTAATTTCACCCATTGGACCCAATTTTTTAAACAAACTTGTTCTCGTCCTGATATGGCTGAAGGTTTGCTCACTGGACATTAAGCATAGTTTTGTAAAGTATTGTTTATAGTATAGATGTACGCATACTGACAAAATTCTTTTTTCACTTTTAATGTTACATCTGTCATCATCATCATCCAACATATAGCTTTCGATACTTTGTATAAATGTTAGAAGTTAAGTCTTTGTAAATAGGTTTTGTTTGATTGTATTTTTACTTGTTTTTTGTGTTTTGATAAAGAGCCGTACAGGTCTCGAAATATCAATTGTTCTATTATTTGTGTCATTCATTTTGTTTATCATGATGTATATATATATAAACATTAAAGAAATATATAAGTATAATTACACTATATTCGAAGGTCTTTATTCATCATTTTAAAATATAACAGCAAAAAGGCAATACTTCACTAGGCTTTGGGAAGAAAACTGATTATTGGAAAGAATCAAAATATCTTCATGCAATGTCAGTCCTGTATATAATTTTGGTTACAATTTAGGCTACAATACTGTGTAACATAGCCTACTGAAAAGCGACCAGTCAACCATCAGCTGTTCGTCACGTGTCAGTCAGCAATCAGTCAATTAACGTGTCGAGTCATCAGCTGTCAAACCCGTCAATTGACGCCACTCCTGACGGGTGATAGGAAAGTTATACGACCAATTACGCCCATCTTTCACTTGATATTAAAGGTTGTAAATTTTACGAACTTGAAGGTTCGTTGCACTTGTAAAGGTGTTTGAACGACTTAAGTACTTCACAGTTTTTTATCGTGTGCAGAAAGTAAATAAAGGGTTGAATTACACAGTTTTTGTTCGACATGTCCTTTAAATTAAGTGCATAGCGGTAATTTGTATTTTGTGTGAAGTAGAGACTGATAAAATACAAACCAGGTGTCCTTGTCATGACTGCGATCATTAGACTAAACTATATTCAATTATTTTCCGTGTAATATTTCGAGATTTAAAATGTAGTAAAGCACGAAATTATTGGATATCAATGAAATGTGCATCATAAATAGCATTAATACTTACAAAGAGATATAAAAAAATCTTACAGTATAAACTTGATCACCATGACAAGATCTTCCCACTCTGCAATTTTGAAGAAAATCCGATGGTCCAGTTTAGAGTTATTACCTTTTTTTCCGTAAAATTTTCAAAATTGTTATGTTTTATAATTTTTTATTAAAAAACTATAACAGATAGAGGTTTAGTTTAAATTGCAAAAAAAAAAAATGTTCAGCATGCTTTATTTGCTTAATCTCACGATGTATTTATAAGGATTTTGTCCCATGTAAATTTACTCCATACCCCTTTTTTTGTTCATTTACGGTTGAGTTTGTCTCTCGTGCAGTGTGGAGTCCGTAAAAGATTCCCCGTGCTTGAGGTGTATGCTCTTTATTTTGTCAGTTATGGTTTACTTGTCCATGTGAGAATTTCTCATATGAACCAACTATCATAATTCAATATTTGGCCTTCTTGTTTTGTAAAAAATTAACTATTTTTCTAGCCATCTGTATATATTGCCCACATCTCCCGATTTTACTTGCCAAAATTTCTTATAATCAAATCGATGAG
Organism: Modiolus philippinarum; assembly: GCA_002080025.1. Taxonomy (NCBI): domain Eukaryota; kingdom Metazoa; phylum Mollusca; class Bivalvia; order Mytilida; family Modiolidae; genus Modiolus; species Modiolus philippinarum. Next base: position 132,453 of record MJUU01073402.1, on the reverse strand, counting down.
TCCCCTGTGATCGTTTACATGTTGTAATGTCTATTGGTCCCTTTGTCGGGCAATGGATGACAACATATGCAGAAAAATATTCGCAGTAACTTCGGTATTTAGTTACTTGTTACCACTGGGTCGATGCCTCTGCTGGTGGACTGTTAGTTCCCGAGGGCATTCACCAGCCCAGTAGTCAGTACGTTGGTGCTTACCCGAAAGCCGATTATATTTCGAACACTGAAATATCAAAATTTTTGTTGAAAACTAAGGAGTATCTCCCTCATGCAAAGCTCTGTCCTCAGCTGATTTTGGCTTCACATTGGATCATATTGGGTATTTGTTCTCCATCAGTTTTAACATCTTTGATTTTTACGGTTTTCCAAACGTTTAGTTTTATCTGCACTTAAGAAACATAAGTTGTCGAAATGCGCATATGCAGAAAATACTTTTTAATTTTATATGTAAATCCTCTGAAGATGATCAAGAAATTTTAACAAATGACAACAGTACTTTTGATGAAGATTTACTCATGCATTCTTTAACATGCAGAATGTCAGTTAACAATTCGAATGCAACATTTATGTAACGAAGGTTTTGAATGGTCAAAACTGACCGTCAATTCAACCATCTACATACCTGGGACAAATTAGGTTCCCTGTTTATTCTGGTTACTTATATTGTTACAAATTCACGAGTTAAAAATAGAACATGAAATTGATTTGTGGCATTAGAATCGCAATAACAGTACATTATTTGAATACCCAAGGGCGTCAATCTTGATTTGACAGTCAAAATATCCGTTTACAGGCTCCGCCAATAAACTGCATTTGACCGTCAAATTTACGATTGACGCCCTCGGGTATTCAAATAATGTACTGTTGCTTAATTTCAAAGAAAATGACAAATTCACAGTTGCGAGCATTAGAATTTGTAACAAATCGTTATCAAACAAAAAGCTGCCTTTTCATTTATTGATTACGGATGGTGCTGGTGTTAGCAAGTCATTTACAACAGAAATTATCATAGCTTAAATCCAAATCTATTGTACTAAAGTTTGAAATTCAAATTCAGTGATAGAACGTGCACCAACAGGAATTGCTGCTGGTATTATCAATGGAAAAACACTGTACTCTGTTTTCTAAATTCCTTTTGGAAAATATTTGCAATATGGGTCATGGGCAATCCAACATACACACCTGCTACTCTGTCTAAGGAGGAGATATTACAGAACCATAAATCTGTTTTGCTTTCCTTTGGAATTTCGACCAAAGATGAAGACACCGATCTTCCTTCCTTGTACTGGTTACCAAAGTTGCACAAATGCCCATACAAACAACGATACATCGCTGGATCTGCAAAATGTTCAACAAAACCTCTTTCTAAGCTTTTAACCTCCATCTTGACAGTCGTAAAAGAGGGCCTTCAGAAATACTGTGATACTAGCTATCAAGAAGTGGTGTAAATGAAATGTGGATATTACAAAACTCTAAAGATCTGCTTGACATCCTGAAATCTAGATCATTATTACATTGCAACAGCATTAAAACATTTTACTTCTCCACACTTTATACTGCCATTCCTCGTGAACAACTGAAATCTCGCATGAAAGATATAATCATAGGTGTTTCTCCCGTAAGAACGGCGAACGAAGATATAAGTACATTGTCATAGGCAGAGAACAAGCATACTTTGTGAAATATGACTCAGAATCACAGGAAAAATACACAGAGGAAGAAGTGATAAAAATGTTAGAGTTTTTGATCGACAATATATTTGTCCAGTTTGGGGGACTTGTTTTCCACCAGACCATTGGAATTCCAATGGGCACAAACTGTGCACCTCTTTTAGCCGATCTGTTTCTCCATTCTTATGAGGCTGAATTCATTGAAGGGCTTCTTCAAAATAAAGACAAAAAACTGCCCCAGTCCTTTAATTTCAGCTTCCGTTATATAGATGATATTTTATCACTAAACAACCATCGCTTTGGTGATTTTCTTCATCTTATTTATCCAAAAGAGCTTGAAATTAAGGATACTACAGAAACTTCCATATCGGCTTCGTTCCTTGACCTTTATCTTGAAATTGACAACAGAGGTACATTACAAACTAGCCTGTATGACAAACGCGATGACTTCACTTTTCCAATAGTCAACTTCCCTTTTCTTTGTTGCAACATTCCAAAAGCACCAGCATATGGAGTTTATATCTCTCAATTCATTCGCTACTCAAGGGCTTGTGGTCGTTACAGTGACTTCCTTGATAGAGCTCAGTTGCTTACAAATAGACTACTTCAGCAAGGATACGTTACCAAAAACTTTAGGTCATCACTACAAAAGTTTTATGGTCGACATCACGATCTTGTGGATCGCTATGGGATATCTGTTTCCCGGATGACAACAGATCTTTCCCTCTGCAACTAAATTTTGTTTTTCCCCTATCGGATTTGACTTTACTACCGGATTTGACATGTTGAACATTGATGGGTGTCTTATAAGAAGCAGGAGATGCTTACTCTACCGGTACACCTGATCTCACCCATGGTTTTAATTGGGTCCGTGTTGTCCATCTGTTTATGTGTCTTCATTTTTCTTTTTTGTCCCGTACTTAAGTGGTGTCCTTGTTTCTTAGTGTGTCCGATGTTGCCATTGTCCATGGATTGTTCGTTCTTTTGATTGACGGTTCGGTTCTCACTTACTTTAGTTACACATTGTCAGTATTACGCAAACAATTTCAAAATATTCATACAGTTATTATAGATGAGATAAGTATGGTCAGTAGTGAATTATCATCATTTATAAGCAGAAGATTATCAGAAATTAAAAATGATGATAGTGTATTTGGTTGTTGTAATATTGTTATGGGAGACTTCTTTCAATTAAAACCTGTAAAAACGATACTTTGTTTCATAAACAGTATAAATTCATACCTACATTTTTTACTGAAAATGTTCGTCAGAATGGAGACTCGAGGTACTCTTTGCTTTTATATGGAATACGTCTTAGCCTTCCAACGGATGAAGATATAATGTTACTGAAATCACGATTGCTTTATAATAAAAATGAAGATTTTTCTGATTATCTACACAATTGTCCTCTAAAAGCACAAGTGGAACAATATAATCAAATTCAGTAAAACTAACTAAAATCTGTATTCAATGTTAAAGCGCATCATTATTTCAACAGTAGTGACGAAAATGCATTAGCAGATGCTCCAGGTGAATTTATTCCATCATCTCATATAGATGCTAGAGGTCTGAGCAGAAACATTGAAATAGCTGTTGGGGCAAGAGTTATGTTAACAAGAAACATAAACACTGATGAAGGATTAGTCAGTGGTGCTGTTGGCATTATTACTTGCATTGAACTTGCTACACTAGACAGGTTGTTTCCATCAGTCATTTATATAAAATTTGATAACCCTTCCATTGGCAAAGTTCATTGTAAAGGAGAAAACCATGTTCATAGTTCAATTCCAATTTCTCATATAGAACACAATTTTTTATACACTGGAAGACAGATTATAAGAAACAATACCCTGTTATATTAGCATGGTCATGTACTATTCATAAAGTTCAAGGCATATCTTTAGATCGTGCAGTTATAGATATTGGAAGTACAATTTTTGATTATGGTATGGCATTTGTTGTATTGAGCAGGATGCGTTCTCTATCGGGTATTATGATATACCGGTGTCCGTCCGTCCGTCTGTCCGTCCACACGTCGTACTCTAACTAGAGAACGTTTTGATCATTTTTCTTGAACCTTTGCAGGATTGTTAGGTATGACAAAAGAAAGCTACCTATCGTTTTATTTTGTTGATGGATTTTTCGTTCCAGAGTTATTGCACTTTGATTATTTAAAAAAAGCCCGTAATTGCAATTTCTATCTACACGACATTCTCTAACTAGAGAACGCTTTTATCATTTTTCTTGAAACATTGCAGCATTGTTTGTATGATGGAAGAAAGCTCATCATCACTTTATTTTGTTGGTGGAATTTTCGTTCCAGAGTTATGGGACATTGATTATTTCAAAAAAGCAAGAAATTGCAATTTTCGTCCATATGTCATACTCTTACAACAGAACACTGAGATTGCAATTTCCGTCCATGAGTCGAACTCAAACTATAGAACGCTTTGATGATTTTTCTTGAAACTTTGCAGGATTGTTGGGTATGACAAAAGAAAGCTCCACATGGTTTTATTTTGTTGCTGGATATTTCATCCAGAGAAATGGGACTTTCATTATTTCAATATATATATATATATATGAACAAGATATATATATATATATATGCTAATGCATTTTCGGTCCATATGTCCTTCTCTTACTAGAGAACACTTTGATCACTTTTCTTGAAACATGGCTTGCCTCTATTGTCAAATTTGATCAGATGGAGTTTTTAATTTCAAAAATCATTTAATCAGTATATTTTAAATTGGGGACGGGCGTATCATGTGCTCTGGCGCAGCTGTTTATTGTACTTAAGTTAATTTACGAAGTGATTGATTATAGTATACATTTTAGATTTTTATATACATCTGTGTTATACCGTGTTTGCAGTTCTTCCATATGCAAAATTACTTTGTTTCATTTGTCACATTTCAGGTCCGACCAACTTCCTCTGAAATATAATTAAATAATGTAATCAAGTACTTGTGAAATCCTTGCAGGAGTGAATTCATCTTTTTTATCACTACAGCAAACTGAGTATTAAAGTAAGAAATATTTCCCTGATAAGAGTTTCAATCTAAAATGGGTACAACTGGACAAGGTCTATAGACAAGTTTTTCATAACACTGAAAGATGACTACTGTACGGATTGAACGAGGAAAAGTACCGATTTGAGCATCCTATGTTTCATTTGATAAATAAATGGTGAACGAAAGGATATGGAGTAAATGCACATGAGACAAAGTCTCTACAAATACATGGCAAAAACAAGCAATGTAACAACGCTTTTATTGTTGTTCTTCATCTTGAAGTCACCATGGGGCCTTCAACAATGAGCTTTGTACATTAACATTCCAATAATGTTGTTTTGGCCTATGAGGGAAGAGTAATAAGGCTTATATATGAACGTGTATCTTTAAATGGTTTTTAGTTACCGGTAAATAAAAATGTTTTCTGATTTGATGTGATGAGGAGGACCAAAAAAGATGAAAACGTTTTCTGTCATCAGTAATAAAAAAAAAAAGATTTAAATGAGAGTTTTTCAATTGTAAAGATTGTTTATACTGAAGATTGCTGACATGAGAATAGGGTCTGTCAGTCTCGTCATAAGACTCAAGAATTCACGATAAAAAATACAATTCGTAAACGTTTCCCACCAAAACATGGCGTCTGAAGATTGAAACGTCATATATTTTTGTGATTGATATAACTTGAGGGTACTATTAATGTACCTGGACGTTTCTAAATTGAACGAGACTTAGAGGCCCTATACGGGCAACTGATGAATGAGTCAACTTTGTTGGATACGGTAATCCCAACGATTAACAAGGGAGTTGGGAACAGCGAAAACCATCATGGTGATATTTAGCATAGAAGTCATGTAGTAAATTATTTAAAAAAAACAAAACAGAAAAAAAAAACAAAAACAAAAACAAAAAAAATCAAACAAATAAAACGATTTTACTCTCACCTTTCTACTTATGTGTGATATCAGAATTGATTTCTTGAATAAAACGTCAAAAACTTGACGTCGAGTAGAAAATTATATTATCGAAAGTCATCAATATATAAAGCATCGACAATAGTGAAGTGAATTGTAAAATAACTAGAGATTGTGTCTTTAAGACACGGATGTCCCGCGAATAAATTTATCGCAACAGATTAACTCAAGTCAATCGTTTATAAAATTAGTTCCCTGTCACTGAATTGTGATGAATTAAAAAATTTAACCAAGGTCATTCAACCATAAAATGTAGGTCATGGTCACCCAATTGTTGGTGAAATTGGCAGATCTCTTTTAGTTGAATGTTACAGTGAAATAATATGATGCTACATACATAGTAGTTGAGAAATAGACTTAAACACAAAACTTAACCAAAGTCACTGAAGCGTAAAATGTAGCACTAGTTTAATCTTAAATCTAAAGACGTATTCAAATGTTATACAAATATATGCAAAGTTTGAAATTTCCATATCATTTACAAATCTTTGCTTTCCATGAGGTAAATGTTAAGAATTGCCTTGCTTTACATAACCCAGGGCAGTTTTGAGAGACCGCGGTTTACCAAGCATATATAGGTCCGTTTGAAACGTATGTAAATTTTCGTCTTTGTAAATGTTTATGATTACTGTAAAGATTTCACAACCATAAGAATTTATATACCAGTATAAAGTCGAAGAATTGTCATATCTTTGTGTACCGGTGCAAATATATACAGAAACGAGAATCTTTGATAGGCCTAACAAATAATTTACTGACAAAACATTTGGGACATGTAGTAAAGGTTTCAAAACATAAATATTTCCTAAGTCAAGAAAATATATGGTAATGAATATATTTATTTAGGATCAGAAATTTATGGAGAAATCAATAAATTTACAGATTGTAGCAAATAGATGTGGAAGTGAATTACTTTACTAAGGGGAAGAAATGTATGGTGAAATTAATAAATTCACGGATCACAGGAAATATATGTGGAAATTGATAAATTTGTTGAGGATAGCAAATATATGTTGAACTTGATAAATTTGTTGAGGATAGGAAATTTATGGAAACAGATAAGTTAACTGGGGTAATACATATAAAAATTATGGAAATAAATATTTTACCTAGATGCTTTGTTTTGGGTCGTTTTAAACCTGGATATGGGATGTTGTCTCCTTGACATTTACTCCATTTACTTTCTTTTTCATATTTCTATCTTGGTATAGAAATAAAGATGAGAACAGTGAATGCAGTCTATTAAAAATGGCTTGAATTGTATATACGTATTTTCTATTTGACCTAATCAAGAATATTTATAACCTTTATGCATATTTTTACTATATTTTATTCCAATAAACCAAAGAATATTGCCGCTGAAGTTACATCTCTGCGAGAATTCCACATAGTTGTATTTCATAACTTCCTTTAAAAACATTATATGATTTAAAAAAATGTGAATATTTTTATTTAATTCCAAGAAAAAGTAAATGTATGTACAAGTATGTGCAACAAATCGAACGGTAATCTAAAAATCTCAAGTGCATTTTAGATTTCAAGTCAATAATACGAAGTCAAGTCCATTTTGTGTGTGTGTGTGTGTGTTGGTAATTTCACATTTATAGTTGGACACAGAAATAATTCAGTAGACATAAGTATGTAGTCAACTTGTGCATAGACATCCTTCTCAGTCGATAATCTTCAAAGATATGCGTTAGGAACTCCACTGGAGATTGTATTTAAACATATTTATCTATACCATATGAACAAATTAACATCTTATAAGGCTGAAAAGATACACACCATATTGTACCATCTTGTGATACTGATAATAACACAGCATGGTACACGTAATTAAACAATGACCAGTTTTCCTCTGTTTCAGCTAATTTGTATAAGGACATTATATTGTTATAATAAAACAACTGCAATTTACAAGAGTTTTTCTAACTTATAAACGTTCTGTCACATATTAAATTGCACGAAATAAATAAATAAAAAAGCATAACTAAGGAATTAGAAAAAAAATTAAAAATGGGGAAAAGAAGCTGAAAAGCGTTTTCATGTATCAATTTACATATTTATATTTTCTTATTTAATTTGATGCGTAATATTGTTTGTATATTTGTATATTTTGTATATTTTTTTATCTGCACTGAAGAGACATGAGTTGTCGAATTGCTCATATGCAGAATTGGAATTCACAGTGACTACGGTATTTAGTCATTTGTTACCACTGGGTCGATGCCACTGCTGGTGGACTGTTAGTCCCCGAGGGTATTCACCAGCCCAGTAGTCAGTACTTCGGTTCTGACCCGAAAGCCGACTCTATTTGGAAACTTACAATATCTAAATTTTTGTAAATATTGTTGAAAACTAAGGAGTATCTCCCTCATGCAAAGCTCTGTCCTTAGCTGATTTTGGCTTTACATTTAGATCATATTGGTTTTTAGCACTCTATCAGTTCTTAAACATCTTTGAGTTTATTTTCTTCCAAACGTTTAGATTTTATCTGCACTGAAGAGACATAAGTTGTCGAAATGCGCATGTGCAGAATTGGAATTCACAGTGGCATTTATTTCCATTTGAGCAGTCAGTTTTGTTAAAGGTAACGTGTATTATGCATTGCATAATAAGGAATCAATTCCATTTGTTGAGACAAAGTCATATAACCTGATATCATCTGGATATTTTTTCTCTTAATTATTGTGAGTGTGGAATTACATCATGTTTCAACGGTGAATATCCCCAAAATTGGCAATTGCTGCGGAATAACTGTATTTTTCACGGATGAATTTCCCCCTTCTCAGAAAGCTACAACGTCTGTGGAAAAACCTCAGTTCTAAAGCCCTCGGGAAATAACCTCAGTGCAGTTGATAATTCGGGATACCCATCTCTTCCGAGGACCGTGATTCATGTTTGGGTCGTTTTTTTTTTTTTTGACGACACATTCCCCGTTTCCTTTCTTTTTTTTTTCTATTTCCTTAACTATTTTACTTTAAATCAATATTTTATTCGAAATAATTTTTTTGGTTTTTATGAACCTTGCTCACGATCATATTTCAGAGGCTATGCAGTAATATTGAAACAGGATACAAAGTCTATACGAATTTTATTCCCCNTTCTGAAACATAAATCTTACCTAATTCTAAAGTCACGTGAACACGGCGTCTGCTGTCTCAATTCATACATTCACGTCTAAAGCATGTTTCCTGAAAAATATCATTTTGTTTTTATGCATGTCTTCAATTAACTTTGTATGTAATAATTAAAAAAAAAAAACAAACAAAAAAAAAACAGTTGACAAAAAAAAATTATGAGAATCGAACCTGGTCCGCTCGCACAAAAGGCAACGCTTTACCCTATTCCGCCATGGCTACTTTATTACAAATCATGAAAATAAGTGGTATATAAAGATTCTTTAAGTAAATACGCATTTTACGTCTGCTACCCGCCTGGTTATTCATTGTAATACCTTTTTTGCCATGCATCTTTTTAGTCTTCAAACAAACACACACATATAATGTGTATGCCGACTTCTCACGTAAGAGTTTATGGAATATTTTCCTCAAAATTGAATGGAAAGAAAACCGGGCATATTTATTTTTAAATATAAAACACATAAAATTGGTTTTCTAGCCTGTTTTATAAGTCAGTTTGGACTTGGTCATATTCGGTGGTGAAAGGTTTGCAAGTCAAGATTATGCATGTATCTACGAATTATTTAAATTAAAATGTCTTTTAAAATTATCTATTATACTGTTATTGAAACAAAAAACATTAGAAGTAGTTATAAAAATGAAAAAAAAAATTACACCACATGAGTCGAACCCTGTCTCCCCGCACCAATGTATTACGCCATGGCGGCTTCAGTGTAATTAGATGTTAATTAGTGGTATATAAAGATACCTAATAACAGAGCGAATATTACGTCTGCTACCTAGGTAGATATTTCATTGATATAAATTATTGTAATTAAATTTTCTGTACTTTCTTTTGGAGCCTATTTTTGCAATGCATCTTTTTCACGGGCATATTTGTGGTGCATGTGTATAACTTATACGATGTACTGTAACATGACAGACTTTTCTTATTGCAATTTAACGTTAGAGTCTATAATACATCAGAATATTCTACACAAAATAATAGAAGGAATAACGGGAATATTTATTTGTAAGTGTAAACACGTAATACTTGGGTTTTCTAGTGTCTTTATTAGCGAATTCTGAAGTCCGTTTGGTTGAGGGCCAGTATGATACTTGTGCTGCAAGTATTGTCTTTTAATGTATCCCCTCACCTTGTAAATGAATAAAAATCAGCCGCTTGGTCTATATCTCTATACTCTTTACAGTATCTTTCCTTACACTGGCTGCTGAAAGTTTTATTGTGCCACCGTAACTCCATAGGTTTTCTCCATAGGATCTAACGACGGAAATGCCATTCCGGTCCGTACGCATGTTGTATATTATATAATTTTCCGTAAGAATATCAATTTTGTCAATGTTTTTTTCTTTTTTTAAATGTGAGCGGCAATGCGTCCCAACACAAAAAATTGAAACAGTTATGCATTTATTTTCAAACTTTATGTGACATAAATATGGTTTCGGGACACGTTGCCGCTCATTCTTTTATTTGATAGAAACCAGTCAAGTTCGGCCGCAAATTTCTATTTTTTCATGTGCGAGGGGCTTTTCTGGCAATAATGTAGCATTTTAACAGTAAACATATATCTTTTAATTGGTATTATATTTGAAGAATTTATTATTCATACTATTGAAAAAATACCAAATTGTTGGTAATTATATGACTTTTATTTTACCGTAATTTAGCTTTCCATTTATATATTTTGTCTCTATCAGATTTCAAATTATTGGTGTCTGGTCTCCCAAATATTTTTATTTAACCTGCACTGAAGGGACATAAGATATGGAAATGGCCATAGGGTCTGTAAGTCTCGTCATGTGACTCACGAGAATCCACGATAAACATGCAATTCCAAAACGTTTCCCGCCGAAACATGACGTCAGAGAATTGTGACGTTCATTTTTTTGTTTAAAACGTCAAATATCTTTGTTTAACCCTTTCAGTGCCAGATTCAAAATTCAAACGTCAACGCCGTTGCCGAATTATGTGTCAAACATGACGTTGCCAGTGCTAAATATTATCTGACTTCGCGCCATTTATCGGTAAAAACGTACGTTCTTCGAAAGATTTTGAAGCTGTTCCATTATTAATTTTCATTAACCCTCTTGCTGCCACACGGACATATGTGTCCACCACCGGACCGCTGCCACACGGACATATATGTCCTTTTTAGAAATGAAAAGGAGTACTTTCATTAACTGTGTGTATTCAAGAAGTGAAAAATAATTAAATGATTATTGATACAGATAATGGCATTTGAATTTTTGAAGAACGGTTTGAGCATAATGTCATCACATTTGAACGTCACGTTACTGACTATGACGTCATACAAAAGTGTGAGGCTAAACCAAAGAAATTATAAGTAAACGACATTGATGCTACATATTTGAAAACGTAATTGGCCTTCATTATAAAACTTCTGTTCAAGAAGATTTAAGACACAACTTTGAATGTGTCTTTATCAACCGATAAATAAAAAAAGAGAAAGAAATGATAAAAAAAAAACGATAATGTTCAAAGGATGTACTTTCTATGAACATGATATATTTTGACATTACTACCGATTGCTATTTTCACTGCTTTTATTAATTATTATTTTCATTTTTGTTTGTATTTGTTTTTTTATTGTTTCGTTTGGAGGTTTTTTATTGTCGTAATTGTTTTTATTTTTATTTTTTATTTTATTTATTTTATTTTTTTTGTTTTCGAGCATGTGTGTGTTTTTTATTTTTCGCTTCTTTTATTTTTATTTTGTTTTGTTTTATTTGTTGTTGTTGTTGTAGTTTTGTTTTGTGCGTGGGTGGGTGTTTTTTTTTTTTTTTTTTTTTTTT
>MJUU01073402.1:93349-120732 GCA_002080025.1 Modiolus philippinarum | reverse complement strand
CCATTGCTATAAGATAACGCTCTACCAGTCGGTTTTAATTGATTTTCGGCAGTACTAGTTCTCATAGATAAGGAAAATAATATAGGATTTCGACAAATCAAAAGTTGAAACAAATTCAATTGATAATTTGATGAAAACGTTTCATTTATTTATTGTTTGCACACTTGTATGAAATCCACCAAATCTCGATATTACACGAGTATTGGTGAATCAACGGTATACTTGAAAGAAAACGGTCTCCTTCTTAAAAAGGCACTGGAACAGTGGAGACTAAAGGCTTTCAACCCCAGATTCATTGACCATAAAGAAAGCTTTCCAACTAAAAATAAGTTGAAAGTTCGCATACCATAAATCAGAGTTTTTCAAATACAATTATATTTTCATGAATTATAAAGATCTTTGCCAAAAACAAAAAATCAATCAATAGGTTGTCATTTTGACAATTTGTTATTTGTTATTTGACCGCTTTTGTCTTTTATCCCGCATTCATTAACATAAACAGAACTGCAAATACAGACGAACCAAAGTTTTCCAAATAACTTCTCATTTGTGTGTATGCTTATTTTTCTCTACTGAAACAATCGTCCTTCTGTAAAGCTGTTAAATGGCTTTATCTACCTAAATCGTATACAATTTTGATAGGAGGGTTTGCAGATATATTTTCAAACTATTAGTACATGCAGTCATTCCTCTGGTGGCATTTATTAAAACAGATAAATTGATCGATTCATTCTTTAGACCAGTTAAACAATTATAGTTTCTTTCACTAAAAACAAAATGAAATTTGCGCTTCATAATCTATTATAAAATACAAAAAAAAAGACGGACATATGATCCGAATTAGGAATACAAGGCAAGGTCACCCGGAGTAAATGAAAAACGTTCTAAAACGTTCTAATTGTGAACTCCTTTTGGCTGCTATGAGAAACAATTTGCGAAAATGACACAATTAAAAATCAGTCTATACAGTATGGAAATACCAATATTCTGTTGTAGAAAAAAAATCAAAAAGTAGAAAAAGATATAGTGAAGATCTTCGAAGTCAGTAATAAATAATTAGCTTTCCAACCTACAGAAACAAGAAATTCTTGATAACTATTTATGGGAAAAATTTAAAGGGGCTAAAGAGGACAGTTAGTATACAGACAGGATGGTGAAATATCTCAACTTCAGTAGGAAATAGGACTATGACTCCGACAACAGAAGCTTTTTCTCACAAGAACTTCGAAATAAAGACATATTTTTTCCGGATATATTAGAAAGGAAACGAGGTCAGTGAGGATATACGAGGTTAAAGGAGTTGATTATTAATGAAATGTCTGATCATGGCTGCCATTGACAATTTCAAAAAAGATATAATGCCCTTTACATTTGAAAAAAAAATAGTCAGCGTTTGATATTGAAATAAGTTGATCTAACTGGGATAAATGGACATGCAATATGCCAACACATGCATGCGACAATATACATGCAATAATGGGTAATTAATTAATATAGTTTTGCATTGGCGGATCCAAGGGGGGAGTTCCGGGAGTTGGAACCCCTTTTTTTGGACAAACATGTATTTTTTAATGAATATCCTGATGTTTTTTTTTCTGAAAAATATACCAAAAAATTTCGCGACCCGCTCCGCTCGGCGACATTAATTCATTTTCTAATTCAAACCCCCCTTTTCAAATTGACTGGATCCCCCGCCTGTTTTGATTTGGTTATGAATGTAAATCCAAAGATCCAAGACCATGTTGAAGTCTTTTATAATGAAATTTCCAAAGCTCGAGTTGATGTTCTGTGATGAGCCTGAGATTTCCCCATGTTTGATAAAGTTTATGTATTTTGGTTGGCCCTGTGCAAGTAAAGTCATTTTAAAAATATATTGTAGCTTTCCCATTTTCATACCAATTGTGAACAGCTGATGTTTTTCGGTGTCAACGTACTGCGTGACAGATGTTTCTTAGCACACATCAATTGTTTCAATATTTACGTTACTTATAAAAAAAAGTTTTTTTTAATGTGCATGTGTATAATTTTCGTTTGAAATGAAACAAACAGAAAAGAAACGGCTCCTTTAAAAAATCTTAAGATCTTTTTATGTGATTGAATCCATTCCTTGTATCTGAAACCAGAAAGATTATCTAACTATGAACTGGTCTTGTGTACTTTACGCTAAGCTATGGAATCCGATGCGATCTTCTTTTTTTTTTTGCTTTGAATTTAAATTTAAACATTTTCAAGTTTATGTTTATTTTATCTTTTGTTTTGTTTTTTATTTATTTTTTTTTTGCCGAGATTTTACTAGACGGTGTTTTTAACGAGTTAAACTGGAATAAAACTACAGTATAGACGAATTTCTTTGAAATATTTCGGAATGTCGCGTTTCGACAATATCATTTGAAACATACAAAATTATATATAACAGATGGGACATTTAAACCAATTGTTAACATATTTGGACGCAGTCCTAGTTTGCATACTAACAGACTTGGCATGTATGGTTACATACACAACTTAATCGGCTCTGTAAAGCAGAAACCAAAATATAAAGTTTTTCGCTAATTGCAGTTGACTCAAGTTTGAAGACGTCATTCACTACCTTTTTTATTGTCATCAAAAGCTTCACTGGCCGTCTTTAGATCCGGGCTTTAGTTGTTTGATTAATGATAATTTTTGACAATACTATTTGGAATTTTGAATTAAACATATTTTATTGCTCAAAACATTTACAGCAATGGGATCGGGCACAAGTTATCACAACATTATATAAAGCCCTCTCCCTACAATATACAACATAATAAGGTAATGACAGCAAATGAACATGTAAATAAATATTCTTAATACATTCAAAAAAATATAATTTAAGTTACACTTACAAACACATGCACACGCACACACACATACATACACACACACTGCAACCACTAATCAAAGCGTTTACTATGTTTTATAAATTCATGAACTGCAAGAAAAATGTCAACATTCTGTTCTACAGGATAATTTTTATTTCCAAACAAAATACAATTTAAAGAAATATCTCCATATATACCCAGGACTAAGAAAAGATCGCGCCGAGTATTATTATAATTAGGACATTCCATGAAAAAGTGGAATGAGTTTTCACATGGAAATCCACACGCACAGCTAGGATTGTCTCTTAAGTTAAACCGATAAAGATCATAATTCAATGCACTATTATTATAACGGATTTTAGTATGTAAAATATTCATTCTTCTTGTTCCATGAAAATACCAAACAGGAACAGAAGAATTCGTAGGAATTTTGTTTAAACTGGTTTTAAAACTTCTCTTACTTTGACAATTTCTGTCATCAAGACTCAAATTATTCCATGCTTGTAATGTAGATGGAAAAAAGGAAGATTTTGTTAATGATAATCTACAACTAGGAACAACATAATTTTCACCATTACGTAGAGGATAATTAGATATTTCCGAAACTTTAGGCGGTAAAAGGTCACACAAGTACGAAGGACACTGGTTGTTTACTATATATTCCGCCTTATTATTTGGAAATAATAACTACGCATAGAAAACGGCGAGTTGCAATTCATTTATTTTGATAGGTTGTGTATATTTATAAAACATAAAACACATTTCTGAACCTATTACGGCACTGCGTTTAATTTTCATTCCATTTTTACCTTATATCACATATACATGCATCATTGTGTTTATGGCATTATATACTTGTAAGCCGGTTAGAATCACGAGTCATAGATTTTTTCATCTTGTCCTTAAATATCATGTATTATAAAAACAAAAACAAAAAAACAAATAAATAAAAAAAAAACGCTAGAACATAAACAAAACAAACAAACAAAAAAAAAAAAAAAAAAAAAAAATCAAGACAAAAAAAGAACAACCACAATCCTGTCATTTACAAAGTTATAAAGGCAAAATAAATTACAAGACGTACTGTTTACAAGTGTAACACTAAGGAAACTACTATTGTACGAAAACTTACAAGTTATTGAAGTTCGTTGCATAAATATTTTTTTTTCGTTTATTACACGAACGTTTGTCGTTATAACAAGCAGTTTTTCAAAGGGTAAAATTTTATTGTGACAAGAAAAAATATTTGAAAATACAACAAATTACAAACGTGGCCCTTTCCGACTTCCATGTCAACCAGTTTATCCCTCATCGAGAACGCCAGTTTCAAACGTTGCGCTTAACAGGCTATTAAATTCAGACGTCGCACTTTGTAAAAGTAAATGAAATGAAACAAAACGTCACAAATTGAAGAACGTCATAGTATTGTGGCGTACGGCAAGATGTTTTTATTTTGAATCTGGCAACAAGAGGTTTAAATAAATGATGTTTAACACAGTTATTTTTTGTATTATTTGATGCTTTAAAAAAGAAGTTGTCAGAACGGATCTAGGTTTTCAGAAAATCCCGAAAATGGTATAGATTCTAAAAAAATTTAATAGGACGATTTTTATTAAATTACAAATCCTTTAAAAATTACCGGTACAGATAACCTGGAGATGGGATGTTGTCTCCTTGACGTTTACCCCATTTCCTTTCTTTTTCATATGTATGCAAAATTAAGAATATACTGCTTGCTTAATATAGAATTCTTGCAACAATTTTTATCCCCGCACTTTCGAAGAAAGTTCGGGGATAATGTAATACCCTCCGTCTGTCCGTCCGTCTGTCCGTCCGTCCGTCCGTCACACTTTTCTTGTGACTCAAACTCCTCCTACATTTTTGGATTAAGTGATTTAATTTTGATGTAGAATTTTTGCATATAGTCTGCAGATGCGCAATAAGCTTTCGGATTTTCGATATTGGTCTTGGTGCAAACAAGAGGCCCCATAATGTCAATTTTTACACATGTGGCATGTGACACAAACTCCTCCTACATTTATGGATTTATGGATTTAATTTTGTTATAGAATTGTTGCATATAGTCTGTAGATGCGCAATAAACTTTCGGATTTTTGATATTGGTCTTGGTTCAAACAAGAGGCCCTATGATGTCAATTCTAACAAAGACCCAAAAATGTGGATTAGACACATGTGGCATGTGACGCAACTTCTCCTTCATTTTTGGATTTAGGGATCAAATTTTTATGCAGAATTGTTGCATATAGTCTACAGATTTGCAATAAGCTATTGGAATTTTGGTTCAGGTTCCAACTTTGGTAAATTTCCTGAAAATGTCAAAGACACATATTTTTTTTTAAATTTTGGCATATTATCTTATATTCTGACAAGTGTTTGGTAAAAAACAAAATTCTGAAAACTTAGGATTCTGAAAGGCGGTTCCAATTTTGGTAAATTTCCTGAAAGTCTCAAAGACCTCTTATTTTTGGAATTCTACCTAGCAACCATACTTAAAATGTTTGTCTAGTTAGGACGAACATTTTCATAAATTGGATTTCAAAAATATTTGATTCCAATTTTGGTAAATTTCCTGAAGTCTCAAAGACCACTTATTTTTTTGAATTCTACCTAGCAACCAAACTTAAAATGTTTGTGTAGTTTAGGATGAACATTTTCATAAATTGGATTTCAAAAATAATTGATTCCAATTTTGGTAAATTTCCTGAAAGTCTCAAAGACCACTTATTTTTTTGGAATTCTACCTGGCAACCATACTTAAAATGTTTGTGTAGTTTAGGACGAACATTTTCATAAATTGGATTTCAAAAATATTGATTCCAATCTTGGTAAAATTTCCTGAAAGTCTCAAAGACCACTTACTTTTTGGAATTCTACCTAGCAACCATACTTAAAATGTTTGTGTAGTTTAGGACAATCATTTTCATAAATTGTATTTCAAAAATATTTGATTCCAATTTTGGTAAATTTCCTGAAAGTCTCAAAGACCACTTATTTTTTGGAATTCTACCTAGCAACAATACTTACATTAGTTGTTTAGTTTAGAAAAATCTTTTTCATCAACTGGATTTCAAAAATATTGATTCCAATCTTGGTAAAATTTCCTGAAAGTCTCAAAAGACACTTTATTTTTGGAATTCTACTTACATGTATATCCTAGAATTCTTTTAGTAACAATAATGACTATCAATAGATAGATTTAAAAAATAATGAAAAAAATTATGCCCAGGGTGTATAATAATTGTTTTCTGTGTCAAACAGGGAGTGCGGGGATAGCTCTCGTTTCCGACAACATCTAGTTTTCTTTTGTTGTATGAGGGGGAATGTGACCCCTCTACCTTATTTGCATCCGACCTTGGTTGCAATCCCTTTCGGGCTACGGAAAATAAATATAATTAGTTCTCGTTTTTTTTAATAATTTTCATGATTTTACTATGATCGATGTATGAACTGTTCGGCGCAATTTTCATACATATACATACTTTTCATTTTACCGTTAACATTTAATTACAAGATGTTCATCTAGCCACGATGGAAGCAATTCATGGAAGCGCATATCATAAAATTTGTATTTCTATAATGATATAAATTCAAAGTACTAAGCAGAAAAAAAGTGCAATATAAAATAATATGCCCTCCGAGGTTTGTAAAGAATTTAAACTTAAAATGTCATTTTGTCAAAACTGTGATTGAGACTTTTCATGAGATTTACAAAAATTAGAATTGAATATTTTTAAATCCGATTTGTGAAAATGTTTGTCTCAATCAAAATAATTCTTAAGAGAAGTTGCTAGGTAAAATTAAAAAAAAAATAAGTGGTCTTTGAGACTTTCAGAAAATTAACCAGCATTAGAATTGAATATATATTTTTGAAATCCAACACCCCTATTGAGCCGAGTTCTCGGCAAACAGTTTAGTTAAGAAGAGTTAGCGTATTATTGGTTTAGTCCGGTTAAATAATGTTTAGCCCGGTTGAGAAAGTTGTAAACAAATTTCTTATTTCAAGTAACATTGGACAATGTTTTGTACGGGTACAGAGTAATGTTTAGGTGCATTTTTTTAATTTGAACATTCACCTTTACCTAAAAATTATCCGGCTTACTAGGGGTGTGATAAAACACTTCTAAAACGATACGTGCTTAGTGAAAACTTAGTTATCATGATTATTAGTTCTATCTATTCGGCTTTTTTTTCACGTGCTAAAAAAAAAACAAAACAAAATCGTCCAGAAATATTAGGATATCAAAGAAGACATTCGTTACTCTACAATTTGTTGCTCCTCATCTGACTTTCTCCGGAGTCATTTTCTTTCTGAACAGTTTGTTTTGTCCATGGCACGATGGAACTGATTTAACTTTTCTATGTTGTGTTTGTAAATGTTTTTTGATACTATGTTTTGGTTTTCCTTTTTCGTTTGTTTTGTTTTTGTTTTTGTTTTTTGTTGATATTTTTTTCTTTCCCTTTTTAATCATTTCTTTATACGTTTATTTATTTCATGCATGTTTTTTTTTTCTTCAATTTTAAGTTTTGTCAAGTTTGGTATATTTTGTGAATATGCAAAGGTAACACTTTGTCATCATTCATGTGACTGATTTGTATGCAAAGTCTTATAATACATATACTGAAACGATTTGTGTACCAACCCATGGTAGAATGACTATTTATTCAAGATCGTTCCATTATGCTGAGTTGGCGCACCACTTTGTAAAACATGATACAACGTATACCCTCGGAACCATACGTGATAATGTTTGTTAATTACATGTCCAAGGCTGATGATTCTATCCGGACACTCCGGCTTCTTGCAAACCAGACTCAAGCTAGCGGACAATAAGCCCGAAAAATGACCACTACAATATAGCAGAAATATTGCCAAGACAGGCATTAAACTCCATGTAAACATAGGAACAAATATAAGGTAGTCATTCTTACATATGTTGGCTTAATCTTTAAATATTTTGATATTTTTTTGAATAAGGAAATTTGCTGTGACTTCCTTTAAACTTGAAACAAAATGGATAAAATTGGACAAATTTCAAGGCCATGAATTAGTAGCAGAATTACAAAGAGACTGATAACTTTAATACGCACATGTATGCTTTGGTTTACACACGATAAATAGTATTCTGTCATGGATATCCGAATTGGCATTTGCACATTCAGTTTTGTTTTCTATATTTAAGGTCTTTCCCGAACCTTCGGGAAGACCTTACTGTATTTCGTCTGATTATTATTATTATTTTTTTTCTTCCGCAATCTTTCAAACATATTTGCCAGAGACAGTTCGCGACATGTCGTAATGGTCTTTTGCGACAAATATTGTACAGTAAAGGGCTATTCGGACATTAGGCTGCTAGTCGAATTTTTTTTCCGTTACGGAGTTATCTCCCCAAAAGCAAAAATCTTGTTATCGCTTAAACTCGAAAACCGTAAAAGATAGCTGATGAAGTGTAATGGGGAAGATGTTCGTTAGGTCATGACGGAACTTCATTGCATTTGGTCCGAAACCGTGCGGTATACTTTTTGGGGGGGTTATTGCCCTTTGAAGATTTTCAATTTCCGTCATCACTCAAAACTTCTAAACGGTTAGTCGTAGAGACATGGTACCTTCACCATTATTCTTAGTTGATATAAGTTGTTAAGGTCAAAGGTCATCGGTGACTTTGACCTTTGACCTTACCCCTTGTTATCGCTTAAACTCAAAAACCGTAATAGATGGCTGAAAACATATAATAGGAAAAATGTTCATTATCATGAGTCGCAACTTTGTTACATTTGGTCCGAAGAGATTTGACGACTCTTTATATGAGTTATTGCCCTTTGAAAGATTTTGAGTTTGCGTTAATGCTAAATACTCCCAAACGATAAGTCGTAGAAACCTGAACACTTCACCATTGTTCATAAGTCATCTATGGCCATCTAAAAATGTCAAGGTCAAAGGTCACCGGTCAAGGTCACCGATGACCTTAAGCCTTGTTATCGCATCAACTCATAAACCGTAATAGATGGCTGAAAACATATAAAGGGAAAAATGTTCATAATCAAAAGTCGCAACTTTGTTACATTTGCTCTGAAGAAATTTGACGACTCTTTATATGAGTTATTGCCCTTTGAAAGATTTTGAGTTTCCGTTAATGCTAAATATTCCCAAATGATAAGTCGTAGAGACTTGAAACCTTCATCATTGTTCATAAGTCATATATGGCCATCTAAAAATGTCAAAGGTCAACGGTCAAGGTTATGGATGACCTTAGGCCTTGTTATCGTTTCAACTCGTAAACCGTAATAGATGAGAAAAATGTTCATTGTCATGAGACGCAACTTTGTTACATTTGGTCCAAAGAGATTCGACAACTCTTTATATGAGTTGTTGCCCTTTGAAAGATTTTTAGTTTCCGTTAATGCTAAATACTCCCAAACGATAAGTCATAGAAACCTGAAACCTTCACCATTGTTCATAAGTCATATATGGCCATCTAAAAATGTCAAGGTCAAAGGTCACTGGTCAAGGTCACCGATGACCTTTTGCCTTGTTATCGCTTTAACTCGTAAACTGTAAGAGATAGATGATCAAATGTATTTGAGAAAATGTTTGTCTCATTGAGGTCTACATTTGACACTGGGGGTCCAAAATGATTGGACCATTCATTTTGGACCTATGGCCCAAAAACCCTTGACACGTTTCAGAAAGCGGTTTTTGCGTACAACTTTTAAACCTTTACAGATAGTTTGGTCATGTAACATATCAAATTAATCAGTAAAAAGAGACCTACAATTTGAGCCCAAGGTCAAAGGTCACCAAGGTCATCGGTCAAGGTCATAGCCAATTTTTTGTCTTTTTATTATAAAAACAGTCTTTTAAAACTGTTAGAAATTGAAAATCAAATGTATTGGACACAATGTGCATCTCATCAAGAAGATTTCAAACATAAGTCGTTACAAAACATTACAATGACCGGAAAAGACCTTGCAATTGTTCTCTGAACAATTGTCCTTTTAATTTTACTTTGTTGTTTTGTCATCCTGAATTATAGAAAGAGCAATTTTTTGGTTAAAATGTGAAATCAACAATAAATTGATGTTATTCTTGGACCACAAATAATGTCTGGAGAAAGAATTTCATTTTCAATTAAGAATTGTTAATACTACAGTATTATCCACTATGGGCCTTTTTAATTTTTGGTTTTCTATAATAAGATTATACAAAAGCATTGATTCACGAAACAAATGACATCTAAAATATTGAGAATTTCAACATCGATATCTAAATTGTTTTATGCCATTTTGAGGAGGGGCTGGACCTTTTTCATGATGCCAAGATTGGAAGTTTTTAAGCTAGGGAATTCGGAATTTCTGTAATCAAAGCCCGGGATTTAAGTAAATAATTAATTTAAACTTATTTTATTGTCAAAATAGAATACAAATGGATCAGGCACGAGTTCTAAAACTCAGAAAGCCGTCTCCAATACATACATAACATAATATTATTACAATCTACAAATTATTACATTTTTGTAAACAACATATCAAACAGAGAGAAGCACGTTCATATAGACATCAACAAGATATACACAAGAATTGCAAACAACGGATCGTGTAATCGAATAAACCTAAATAAAAAGATATGTGACAACGTATGTCATGTTAACAACTTTGCTATCTATGTAAGTACAGATTTTTAACTCTTTTAAATATATTGTATATGTTGAGGTAAAAATCAGATAAGAAAGAAAGAAATAATAGCAAATGTTGTTTCAATTAACCCTAACGATTTGCACTAGTGATTTTCAGCGAATCGACCAGTTTCGCTTATGTATTCTTGTACATAAATAAAGATTGAACAATTTGTTTCATAATTTAAATCATCGTTTCCGAATAGTACAGAGTCAAGCGTAAAAGGAACATTTAGATTATTAAATTTAGTCTGCAGATTATCTCTATAAATATTATAATTCACACGACAATATAAAAAATAATGTTTTCAATTGGTGCACCACAGCTACACGATTGATCTGTTAAAATACCTACTCTGAAAAGATCATGTTTTAATGCACTACAATTATTACTTAAGCGTGCATGAATTACACTACAATATCTATTTCCAACTGAAAAATAAGGGGGAGGTTTATCATGGATACGGTAGGATGCTTTTAACTTGGACTTAAAAATATTTATAGATGGGGACTGTCTCAAAGTAATGTCTAATTCATTCCAAAGTTTGAGAGTATGAGGAAAAAATGGCTGTTGGTAGACATTTAATCTTGCGAGAGGTATACTAAAATTTGGACCACTCCTTAAATTATATGGAGAGATATCTGATACTAAAGGGGGTAGTAAATCTGACAAGTATTCTGGACAGTCACCTCCAACTATTTTATAAAACAAAACAAGCTTCCTTTGTTCGCGCCTAAGTAAATTAATTGATGTATTTACAATGCTCTAATTTATTGCAAAATAAAAAAACAATATTTGAAGAGATTTCATAACTCATTACCCTCTTTCATATTAAACTTAGTGCCTTTGCCTCAGCACCCAGGACCATTGAAAGAATGACAAGTCTGTTTATAATGTCTGACATTTTTGCCTCAATAAATGACGTTAAGTTCTATGAAAGGAAAAAATCGGCATTTTTTGGTCACATTTTTTTTTTACAAACACATACTAAAGTAAAGAACTTCAAAGTTAACACAGTTCTCGTAAATTCTGTAGGGATAATGAAAGTCGTAAAGAACAAATACATGCAAATGCTTTTTTTTGCGGCCAAAAATTCGGAACATTTGTGCTTGCATGTAAGCAATGAAGGGATATGAGGTAAATGCATATGGCATATGAGACAAAGTATCTACAAAACATGGTTAAATCAAGCAATGGAACAACGCTTTTATTGTTGTTTTTCATCTTGACGTCATTGGCCATGGTCATGATGCCAAATGGCACAATTTCACGCGGAGCCTAAAGCAAATGAAATTTTCAATAGATGTTTGCTATCCATATCTTTGTGTCATAAAAATGAAAAGGAGCACCCGTCTTTACAACCTGTTACTGCAAGAAATGGGAAAAAATGTTTTGGCACGATCTAGACTAAGATTAAAAACAAAGTTTTTCAATTTACGGAGAATTTGAATTTTATTTGTAGATATATCAGACGTGAAAACCTGACAAATGTATACAATGTTGTCTTTGCACGACGGCGAGTCAATGAAAGGTATACAGCGTGGGCGTAAATCTTTATGTCGGTAAACTGAAAGTTTTGCCACTTGCTTGACCGCAGCAATATTTAAGCAACTAAATCAGAAACATAGCAACCGTGTATTTTACAATCCAAGTCTACTAGGAAATGGTATGTTTCCGAATCTTGCAGATCAACGATCCCCTCCTCAAAAATATCGTAAAAACGGATATAGGAATATATTTCAGCATAAATTTACATTCATTCTGCAATATACATGATTCAATATTTCCCTATAGCATGGTTGGACGTGCATTTCACCGTTAGAATGCAAAATAAATAATCATGATTATTTTCTGCATTCGTTGTTTACTTTATTTTTCATTTTACTTAATTTTTTTTCTGTTTTTTCATGTGTCGTTTTATATGTTTTTTAATTTATACTATTAACCAAAAATATTATGTATCTTTTTATTTTTTACCAACATTCCTTCCAAAATACCGGATCCCTTACAGTCAGACCGCTATTCATTTACGTACTAATTCAAAGCACTGTGCTTTGTCGGGTCTTTTCTGTGGGTTTTGCGCGGCAATAAATATAACGTTGATGACGTCCGATCGGTAACGTACATGGGCATCATTACATAAAGAAAAAAAAACAAGTTTGTAAATTTTCTTTATCTGACATTCTTGTATGATGTTCTTCTCAATATCCCTTCATATTCTGAAATAAAATAAGTTTTCTAATCAAACGACATTTTTGTCGCTTTGGCACTCAACGCTCAAACGACATATATGTCGCTTTGGCATTCAACCCCTAGACGACATATTTGTCGTTTGGCACCGAAAGGGTTAAAATGTAACTTCCGGGTACAATTTTTGATCCCGGAAGTTCCAAAATTGTACGAGACTTACAGGCCCTATATGCAGAACATAAATTAACAGTGACTTCGGTACCTTATTCTTTAACAATTGATAGGAATTCAACATTTCAAAGTTTTCGAAAAGAATGTTTATAATGTTGCATTATACTTTAATTTTGACCCCCTCCCGAAACTGTTCAAGTTATAAAATCAGCAAAGGACTCTATGTATCTTTACCTCAACTGTTAGACATGTTTGTGTGTGTAAATATTGATGGTCAAAAATATCTTTTTACAGGCTCCGTTACGCGTCGCCTGCAGACTGCATTTTGACGATCAAATCTACGATTGACGCCCCGTACGTTCAAATAAAGTACATTGATTTCTTAAGGGAACGACCATTTGATTTTCAGGAGGAGGGCTATGTAAATAAATAATTTAATATTTGTGCCAGTGAAAAGAATATTTAATCCTACTTGTCATGAATATGAATAGTTTAATTTTGATTTGAAAAATATGTTTTTATTGAAAATACTGATAAATAATGTTTTGTGAGATTTGGTGAAATTAAATATTTTTTTCTAGGCATAATCGCTTACCACTCCCTCTCTTCTGAAAATTAAATGGTCGTCCCTTACATATTGGTACGGCATATGCGAAATAATACAATGCGAATCTTCTGGATTTTGTTTTAATTTTCAAAAGCGTGTTTTCGTGCTCGGAAAAAAGGTAAAACCTTTATATCTAACAAAGGTATTGCCATCGAATCAATTGACTTTATTTTCAGTAGGTATAAGCATGTTTCAGTGTTAAAATTTGCAGCAGCATTTCTTTTGTTATGCTGATTAAACATACTTCGTTAGTGCAATATTGCGACAAGATAAGGGTAATAGTATTAGGAAATTGTTAAAACTGCTTTAATACAGAGCTTCGCTTGACAAAATGATGCGGAAAACTTTATTTTCGGCTCTACGTTAAGTCTTAAGTATCAATAATTAAAAAAAATATCAGCGTACAATCAGGGTAGCGACTAACTGTACGCAGGGAAGTACTAAATAAACAAATCAAGAAGAAAAATGCAGATGAAAAAGTAATATCATTACTTTATAATACTCGAAGTGTTTTTTTTTTTCTCTTCTTCTTTTTTAATGTAACGGAAAACTACTCGTCTATTAAACTTATTTGTCCCAAATGTGCAAGCGCAAATGTTATTAGTAACACCAAAATAACCAAAAGAGGTTCTGTTCACCAAAAAATCAGGGTAAGACTTAGTGTTCAGTTGGTAGCGACGAAGCAGTAAACAGGGAAGAACTTTTATTTATTAATTATTGAATCATTTACATATCCTCAGAATAACAAAAACAGTACAAATTTGAACATTGTTGAAGATATTTCCTATACTGTAAGTGACTTTAGATATCACATTATATTTTATTCTATTTGATGTATTTATATTCACTTTTTTTCTTTTTCTCAAACAAACGAAAGTAATACGGGACTTTCGAGATAGGAACTCTCGTGTAATTGAAGGCAGAAAAAGTCTCCTCAAATACCAATAAGAAGGATAATTGGATACCAAACCTATCTAATATAAATATACACAGCCTAAAAACAAACTACATGTATTTATGAAATTGAAATATACTTATAATTTGTTCTACATGAAATTGTTTAACTAAATATAAGGGATTCCATCTCAGTGTATTGATGTATTGATTTTTTTCGTATAATAGAAGATTTGTTTCCGGCATGAACGCGACTCAAAACTCCCGTGTTCGATATGATGAGACCTCCAAATACAAACCATTTCATCTTTTTAAAGCAAGATATTAAAAGTAAACAGAAATGTCTTCAGTTTTTTTTTAAATTGTCAGTCATTTCGATTCACAAGAAAACATACACAACAATGTCGGTACGACAATTGCATATAATGTTTATTTTAGACAAGTTATTTCGAACAATATCAAGTTGACGTTATTTCTGTTGAAGTATTTCGATTACATTTGTCTGATATATGGAAACCACTACAAAAGATTATCATAAATCTTCTTTCCTTACCTTCTCCGACTGTAATACTTACTTATACAGTAAATAAATAACAACATACCGAAGTTACAGCGAGATTATTTTTGAACAACCGATTTTTTAATACAATGTAAAGATATTTCCGATATCAGGCTTTATTTTTATTAAAAACGTCGCTTGCAACAAAATCGTTCAGTTTGTAAAAGCAATCAACTTATTAGCGAGATTCAAATGGATTTATCTTATAGTTTCTAATAGTGTAACACTTAAACAACATTTTTTGTTTTATGTTTTTAATATTTCACAAATTTGAGTTTAATTTTATACAGAGATGGGGTAATTGTAATCATTAATCTGCTGTAATCGATTACATTTTTACAAGTAATCATTGTAATCATTAATCAGCCAAAAATCTGATTACATGTAATTTAATTTAATCAATTACTTTCAAAAATAGTCTGTAATCATGATTACTTTATGATTACATTCTGATTACAATGTATATATTAAATTATCAAATCATGGCTGTTTTCATACCAAATAAAATCTCATAAAATTTTATACAATATTTTTGTAATATAATGGAAACGGAACAAATTGTGCAAATAGAACTATTTTCTTTGTATATATTTCAACAAAAGTTATTCTTAAGGGTGAAATGTTTGTTAGATCAGTAAATTGTACTTTAAATTTTGCATAAATTTAATAAAAAATTAAAAAATGAAAATTCAATGGCATTTAATTTTGTGACAGATTATATTGTAAATGACAGAGCCTAGGAGAATTCTGATCTTGTGTGTGTCTAAAAATGTCTGTCTTTTCATTGAGTTCAGCATATAACTTTATCTTTGAAAAGATTTAGCAAATTTTGTACATCTAGTCTATTTTTGCCCTTTTCTTTTTTCATTTTACCAATTCACCATTAGAACCCTTATTCCATGGATCCAAAATTGCATGATCAAATTACAATTTTATTACATGAAAATGGTTATACATATATAAAAAAAAGATTATTTTGTGAAATGTTAGTCCTGATTAATGTTTAATTATGGTCATAATTAATTGTTTATTTTGGAATCAAAATTGCAATCCTTTGTTTAATCAGCGTTAGATAATGTCGCCTTTGGACTGACAGGTATAAGACAAATCAAGTTTGTTTTGTCCCCAGGGGCTTTATTATCCATGTACATGTATAATAATTTGATTTTTTTAAGATTGAATGTATCAAAATAATCCAATATACATTTACAGAAACCGTACTTAGAACTGAAAATATGGGGTAGGGGGTGATTTTCCACATGACAAACTTAAATCAAACACTCTGAGAGGACAAGACATAAATTATTTTTAGTTAGAAAAGAGCATATATATAACATAAATACTGCAATTTCTTAACCATAGCAAGGATTTAACTATACAAATCCTTGACCATAGCTATTTAAGAATTCAATGCAATCAGATGTAATCATGATTACTCTTCAATGTAATCATCAATTTAATTTAATATGGCTAAAAATGCTGTTATCATTAATTTAATTTAATCATACATTTTGGAAAGTAATTGTAATTTGATGAAAGTAATCAGACCCATCTATGCTTTTATGAGGCTTTATGGTTTTATACTGAATTTTTTTAATATTTATTATAATTGTTCTCGCCACGATAAAGCTGAAATATTGCTGAAGTTGGCGTAAAACATCAATCAATTAATTAACAAATGATGTCTCTTCAGTGCAGATCAAATAAAAAAATGGAATTCCTTAAAACCGAAATATGCCTAAAGCTGCTATAGAACAAATTATTTATAGAATCTCAAAAAAAAATCTGCTAAGAACAGAACTATGCAAGAGGGAAATATTCCTTAGTATTGAACAATGTTTTTCTTAATTTTAGATATAACAAGTTTCTAAATAAAGTCGATTTTCAGGTCTGCACCAAAGAACTGGCTAACGGGTTAGTGAATACCTCGAAGAATAACAGTACAACAGCAGAGGTTTTGACCCTGTGATAACTAACAAAATACAGAAGTAACTGTGAATTTAGTTTATGCATATGACCATTTCGAAAATTTTTGTGAGATCAACTCAAAACATTTGCTTAACTTAAAACCTGAAAGGGCTGTTTTAACTCATTTTCGCTGATCTAGATCAGATTTTCCTATCCTATTTCTTACTTACTTGAAATAACATACTTGTCCTCAATATTGTAGAAAGGAAAATTAGTTTCGGAACAAATAATTGGATCCTTACATTCATCAGTCTGGTCATGTTCACCTTCACGAACATTTAAAGCTTAAACTAGTTGTATGGCACAACTGCAATTTTCCCCAATGTTGGAAAATTTCAATGATTATTCTGAGAAGAAATTGGACAAAGAACAAATCAAACCATGGATAGACTCAGTAGTTCATGTAATGGACGTCTAAATGATTACGAGTTTCTTCAACTCGCAAAGTCTTTGACATCAAAGTATTCATGACTTAGAAACAAAAGGGATCAACAGCCGAGGAACAATTATGTAAACAAGCATGGT
Source organism: Modiolus philippinarum (assembly GCA_002080025.1). NCBI lineage: Eukaryota > Metazoa > Mollusca > Bivalvia > Mytilida > Modiolidae > Modiolus > Modiolus philippinarum. Next base: position 103,283 of record MJUU01073402.1, on the reverse strand, counting down.
ATGTGCAACAGTTGCATGAAAGGTAGCAAATCTAGCACCAGCACTGGCATCTAACACGTATTTCAACCTATATGTTTGAAACTAATAAAGGCACCCAACTGTCTACAAAAGGAGATGTACCATTACAATTCACTTGGAAAGTTGTAATTTTTAATCCTACAGGCATAAAATTTTAGACATACTATCACTGAGATATACCCTAAAAGCCTTGAGATAAACTTTGTATTACCCATCTTACATGAAATTTCTTCAAAGTCTTTTTGCTTGATTTAATATACCTGTACAGCGGGAAGTAAATTGACAAAACTTGGGCTTTGATTGTCACAATAAAAAATTTTCAAGATAAAAGGTTAATGTCAAGGAGACAACATCCTATCTCCAGGTTAAAAGGACCCAAAACAAAGGATGTAGGGGTCATACATGTGATCATGGAAATCTCTCGGATTTTCAAGGGTTTCTTTACTCTCCCGGAATCCCAGAAAATCTCCCGGAAAATCGCCTTGCAGCCAAAATTTAAAAAAAATGTGTACGAAATCGCCATTCAGGAAAATCCCCAAGTGATATAATTAGCCTTTAGTCACATGACCGCTTAAGGTAAAGTGTGTATCTCGAGTGTTGTCATTAACGACCGGGTCGCGACACATACTATCACGGTTGATTAGACTAATTAGACGGTGTGTTTTGACAAATCAGCTGACAGGTGTAATAAAAATGTTGTAAAATCTAATCACTTTGTTATTTTAACAATGACCACAACTGAATTTCAACACAAATTGTAGACATGGCCTCTGGGAAGCGTCACTTTACATCTCCAGATACTACGCCGTCAAAAAAGTTAAAATATTCTTCCAAATTTCAAGAAAAATGGAAAACAGATTTTGATTGTATTGATTCCAGCGAAAGGGGTGAATCTTTCACATTTTGTAAAATATGCAGCGCAAATATTAGCATTTCTAGTGGAGGGAGAAATGATATTACAAGGCATTTGAATGGACAGGGTCACAAAAATAATTCTAAAAGCATCGACAATGTTCCCAAACTGACAAACATATTCACGAAATCTGTGACACCTTTGGATGAAAATGTGACAAAAGCAGAAGTTATGTTCACATTCTCATTGCTGAGCATAACTTGCCGTTTTTGGTGGCTGACCACTTTTCAGATCTGTGCAAAAAAATGTTTCCCGATTCGGAAATCGCGAAAAAATTTAGTTGTAAAAGGACTAAAGCTGCACACATTCAGAATGAAGCCATTGCACCAGAACTCAAAATGAAAACAACAAATTTATGCAAAACCAAGAAATTTTCACTAATGATTGATGAAAGCAACGATAAAGGCAATGAAAAGGCCTTGACTATTCTTGTCCGTGTTTTTGATACTGAACTTATGAAAATTACAACAAAATTTATGGAGATGCCTATCTGTAACATTGGTTCAGGAGAAAACATATTTCAGCATCTTAATGAGGTTTTGATGTAAGTTTCTTTAATTTACATATAATTAAATTTATTTCATAACTTTAAATCTTTATTGTCATGTAAATAAAATTGTTTGCAACAAATATACATACAAACCTCAACAATATGTTATTTAATTAAAACTGATCAGACAAATATCTTAGAATATATTTGAATACGTACATTTAGCAACATCAATTTTATTACATGGTAACAGGAACCCCTTTTAATTTCAGTAAAAGAGATTTACCCTGGAAAAACTGCATTGGATTTGCTTCAGACAATTGTAATGTAATGATTGGCAAAAAAAAATTCTGTGGTGTCTAGGCTGAGGGAAAAGCAACCAGATATATATGATCTAGGATGCATTTGTCACCTGGCCAACATCTGTTGTCAGTATGGTGTGAAGAAGTTTTCACTGCCCATTGAAGAGCTTCTGATTGATGTCTACTTCCATTTCTATCACAGGTAATTGAAATATGGAATTTTTAATTAATTTGAAGTGACAAACATTGAAATAAAATATGTGCTTTTGTGTTAGAAAATACATGTATATATTATGTGCATAGAACAGGGATAGGGCTTTTATCAAGGCGTTTCGTTCAACATTAATATTTTCTGTTTCAGCGTCAAAAGAAAAGAAGAATATAAAGAGTTCTTAACGTTCACAGATACAGATCCCATGAAAATTTTGAAGCAGTGTGGAACCAGATGGCTTTCCCTGGAGAAATGTGTCAACAGGTTGTTACAACAATGGCCAGCCCTTAAAAGCTATTTTAGCAGCCACAATGATGTCGAGATCCAAGGAAGGATCAAGAGATGCTCTGACTTGCTGAACAAAGAGGAGATGTTACTGACATATATGTTCTTGGATTACATCCTTCCTCCACTGAATGAGTTCAATACAATGTTTCAGGTATGACTACTCTTCTTCTAAATCTAACCATAATTACTGTCAGTACTTTTTTTAATTAAATTTTAGAGTAAATGTATGTGTGACATACTAAGGAATTCTGTATATGCTTGAAGTTGATGCTTTTGTTTTTTCAGTCTGGTGATTCTATGATTGGGTATCTACACTCAGAAATGACAAGATTACTGAGAAAATTTATGGGAAAGTTCGTATCAGTGAGGGTAATAACATCATATGATGATATCAAAAAGGTCGACACAGATGTCAACAACCAGCTTTCAGATGAATACATTGCTGTTGGGATGAGGGCAAGATCATATATGGCTGAAAATGAGGTGGCACCAGAGATACTAAAGTCTTTCTTCAGGTAAAAATTTTATTAATCAATAATTCAATAAAAACAACACTAAACATATTTTATCTTCAAATTTATTGCAAAACATGTACTTAATTATACAATATTTCATATTTCAGTAATGTTAGACGATTCTATGCAGAGGTAACAGACAAAATGGTAGCAAAGTTTCCTTTTAAAGACAAAACCCTGGAACATTTTGGTTTTGTGAATCCAGACCTGAAACAGAAAATACCAGCAGAATCAGGTATGTTTATTCTCATGTTGTAATAAGATTGTTATCAAACTAAAATTGTATACATGTACAAAATGTACAACAAAAACATGAGTAAAGACTAAGCACAAACATATGAAAATGCACAATGAATAATAATGATTGCTGATCATCAATATAAGGAAATAAATTTGTGACCATTATTTATTTTCAGTATGTAGATTGTGGTCGGCGTTAATCCGCACCCAGTCAAATACTACCACCAGATGGCGTCTGTTATATCTAATAATAAAATCGGAAATACCCTGAAATATCTAATAACCGACGACAGATCGAGAAAATGGCGAATCAAACAGATCACGACTGGGTCAATATAGTGATTGAGAAACACAAAATGGGACAGAATGTGCTGTAAATATGTCGAGTTTCAGACTTATCTACGTGTATCAACAAAATTACGCAATTTTATACTTCTATCAACACAATCTGCAACTGTACAAGGCGAGTTGCAAAAAGAACAAAATATTCATTGAACTCGATGTACTGATTTTACAGAAAAGCTCAGTACAGTCTGACTAAATTCTATATCATTTACATGTAGCCCCCATTCTCTGGTATGAGAGCTGTTATGCATAATTTGTGATAATCTCTGGCGCTCGGGTGGTAATGAGAAAGGGACAACCAGTTGAGGGGGGGGGGGGCGATTTTGTAAATAAACACTTCAATTTTGGTGCCAGTGAAAACAAAGTATTCTAATCCTAGTTATCCTGACGATAAATAATTTAAAAATTTGCATTGAATATATTTTTTTAAATGCAAATAAATAATTATATGTGACAGTTTGGGAAAACAAAAAAAAATTGTTCACAATTTTCATTCAAATAAATAAATTTTCTAGAAAAAAATCACCCAAAACTGCCCCCCCCCCAAAAAAAAATCAAATCATGGACCTGTAATGTTAATGTATTTGGACTGCTACTGTATATATAGTCCAAGAAATAGAAAAAATGCAAACATTTGGCCATTCAATGGACAGTTTATAACTATCCTGGCTTAAAATAGGGAAAATTAATATTCTGCCCTACACTTTCATGCAAATAATGTATAAATATTCTTGCCCCCAGATTCCACAGTCCACAGCATATGGTTTAAAGAAAAATAAATAATCTGACCCTGAAGTGGTCACAAATATTTTTTCTGACTCTACAAAATGTGACAGACCCCCACTTCAGATTCAAATGGTTGTCCTAATACACATGTACCATGTTAGACTACAAATTAATGCAGTAATGCCTGGTCAACATTGGATGCTGAATCATACCATGCTATATTCAGAGATTTCAAAGGTTAACAAGGGAGGATGGGGGTGGGGGGTTGCTTGGTAAAATTTTGATGGGGATGTGCATTTAGAAAATTAAAATTCCTACCCCAATCAATACAAGGAAAGAAAATAAAAGTATACCAAAATCTATATCAAAGGATACATAAATATACCAAAACAAATACAAAATACCAGCTCAAAAAATGTATCATTTAACATTTATGCCAGACATAATACTTTCTTAAAAACAGGCTGATGTGGAGGTTATTTTTTGTGATAAAATATTATCCTGTTATCCTTGAGTGTCTTGCAAATACCATGGTTGTCAAAATGTATACACGAAACTATCCTCAACCTATGAAATATACACCCAAAAAGATAATAATGCACTTAAAAATATACCCCAAGTCAATACTAAAACCTATAAAAAATTGACCAAAAATCTAATCATACACATTCATATTGTCTGGTGTAATTTAAATGTTTTGTAGATGTGCCCCTCTGGTACCCTTGATTGCAATAATAAATATTCTTCTTCTTATAGATAAACAAAAACAAGTCAATACATATTACAATACAAAATAATAATTTATTTAATTTACTTTTTTCAACTTACATCAATAATGGATGAACCAAAAGCAACATATCATAACACAAAAATATAAAATACAGTAAAACTAAAACATAAACTGCATATAATTAAGTGGACTATTTTACTGGTGTGGACCCTATTTCAATTCTAATGATTGTTTTATAAAAATGCATACAGCCCATAAAAGGGTTATGTCTGGAGTTAAAAATGTAGGGAAGTTTTTTAACAGGAGACATGTTTTCAAAATCCGAATTTCATTTACTATAATTTACAAAAATTTACACCTGTAAGTCTCATTTATTTTACAGTCTAAAAAGAAATGGGCTTCATCTTCTGTCAGGTCTTCAGATCAGCCAAGATGGTCAGAAATGGGAACATATGGTTGGACATTGGACCCAATGGAGACATGTACAATGGTCCTCTCATTGTAAAAATGAATGCCAAATTGGAACCAAGCTGGGTAAATGGTTACAATATCCTTGTTTGGTCCTGTTATTTTTGTCTTTAGACACATTAATTGAAGCTGATGAATATTGACTAAGACTAATGTGGGTTTTTTCCACTCTGAGCTAATGGAAAGAAACTAGGTATTTCAAAAGGTAAAGTCTTACCCATTTGCTTTGTGAATTATATTTCATAAAGCAGCAAATGCCATTATGAATGGCTATCACAAAGAAGAGGTTTTTTAATAGATAGATAGATAGATTGATTTGTTGGTTTTTAAAATCAACTGCAGCAATAATTTAGCCATATTGCGACATGGACTGTTGTCAAAAAATGTATTTGATAAAATGTAAATGTCATATAAAATGACATATCTATGTACAAATAAAAATATATTTATAAAAAGTAAAACTATTCTGTATTTAAATACCCCCCCATAATCAAATGTGAATAGATCACATTTGATTGATAATAAATGGATGATATTTATTTAAATTTTACTATTTGAATTAATTAAGAAATAATTCTTTGCTGCCATAGATTGTAGTCATTTTAACAAGGACTCAAGTTGTTTTCGCTATTCTATAATCCCGACAAATAACAAGGGGTAAAATAAGCGAAAAACGAGAAACCATGTTAACATCTACATGTATGAAAGGCCATAAATTATTTTGATTCTTATAAGGAAATTACAGTATGTGCTAAATCTGTTATATTTCTACCATGGATCTATTTACCTAGCTAAATCTTGCCCCATATATTAGAAAAGCTCATTGAAATTTGTTGCTGTGACATTTTTTAAGAGAACCAAATTCATAAAATGAATGTCACATAATCGAGTATTGTTCAATGGTGTAACCACAATTACACGAAATATATAAGGTCAGTTAATAGAGGATTAAGTCCTTATTCATTTAATTATTCCTTGTGACTTGCAATATGAAAAACACCTGTCATGTCTTCTTTTAACTTATAAAAGTAATTCACTGACTTTTTAAACAATAATCATACAAAATATCACAATAATCACAAATTAATAAAATTATTGTGAAGAGCAATATTTTTGTCACATTTTTACACATAATACAGTTAAGTAATATATTGTTTGATTCTTTACAGATGGACAATATATGATTCATCAATGATATGTCAAATACAAAGAACACAATAGGTACAGATGACAATAAGACTTACAACAGCAGTGCACAGTGGCTCAACATCTATTCAGTTCTGTAGTAGTACAGTCAATATGATGACAACAGAAGCAATATTTACATTGATATCAGGTATAAATTAGGTTCTAGAAACTTACAGACCTATAATACCCTTCTTTGCCCAAAATTAATGTAAATTGTGGTGAGTTCTAAAGTGTAACAATCGGGTATCACAGAAGAAAAGGAGACAAAACACTTAAGCAACATCATTTTATGTTCTAACAACACAGTACAAACTATAGCACTGAAATATCAGGTATCAGTGGGGATACAGGAGACATCATAAACACCTACAACCCCAGTCCTGGCCTTCATAACACCCAGTCCTGACCTATACAACACCCACTAAAGCACTGAACTGTAGTACTGTATATATTGTTACAGATTGCATAGACATCGGGTATCAGTTTTGGACACAGGAGACATAAGCACTAACAACACCCAGTCTTGTCCTCCATAACACCCGGTCCTGTCCTATACAACAGAACTGTAGTACAGTATACATGTATATTGCTAAAAAACATAGACATCAGATATCAGTGGGGATACAGGAGACATAAACACTAACAACACCCAGTCCTGTCCTCCATAACACCCACTACAGCACTGAACTGTAGTACAGTATATATTGTTACAAATTACATAGACATCAGGTATCAGTGGGATACAGGAGACATAAACACTTACAACATCCAGTCCTGTCCTCCATAACACACAGTCCTGTCCTATACAACACCCACTAAAGCTCTGAACTATAGTACAGTATATATTGTTACAAATTACATAGATATCAGGTATCAGTAGGGATACAGGAAACATAAACACTAACAACACCAGGTCCTGTCCTCCACAACACACAGTCCTGTCCTATACAACACCCACTACAGCACTGATCTGTAGTACAGTAGATATTGTTACAAATTACATAGATATCAGGTATAATCCTGAGGTACAGAAGACAACAAGACATACAACACCCAGTCCTGTTCTATATAACACCCAGTCCTGGTCTGTCCTGTAGTAAAGTATATATTGTAACACTACATACAATATTTACATAGATATTAGATAATCCTGGGGTACAGAAGACAATAAAACATACAACACCCAGTCCTGGTCTGTCCTGTAGTGTAGTATAAAATGTAACAATACATACAATATTTACATAGATATCAGATAATCCAGAGGTACAGAAGACAACAAGACATACAACATAACACCCAGTCCTGGTCTGTCCTGTAGAATAGTATATATTGCAACAATACTTACAATATTTACATAAATGTCAGGTATAATCCTGAGGTACAGAAGACAACAAGACATACAACACCCAGTCCTGTACTACATAACACCCAGTTCTAGTCTATCTTGCAGGTATAGTATATATTGTAACAATACATACAATATTTTCATAGATATCAGATAATCCTGATGTACAGAAGACAACAGGACATACAACACCCAGTCCTGTTCTATAGAACACCCAGTCCTGGTCTGTCCTGTAGTAGTATATATTGTAACACTATATACAATATTTTCATAGATATTAGATAATCCTGGGGTACAGAAGACAAGACATACAACACCCAGTCCTGTACTACATAACACCCAGTCCCGGTCTGTCCTGTAGTATAGTATATATTGCAACAATACACACAATATTTACATAGATATCAGATAATCCTGAGGTACAGAAGACAACCATACATACAACACCCAGTGCTGTTCTAAAGAACACCCTGTCCTGGTCTGTCCTGTAGTAGTATATGTTGTAACAATACATACAATATTTACATAGATATCAGATAATCCTGGGATACAGAAGACAACAATACATACAACACCCATTCCTGTTCTATAGAACACCCAGTCCTGGTCTGTCCTGTGGAAGTATATATTGTAACAATACATACAATATTTACAAAGATATCAGATAATCCTGATGTACAGAAGACAACAAGACATACAACACCCTGTCCTGGTCTGTCCTGTAGCATAGTATATATTGGAACAATACATACAATATTTACATAGATATCAGGTATAATACTGAAGTACAGAAGACAACAAGACATACAACACCCAGTCCTGTACTACATAACACCCAGTCCTGGTCTGCCCTGTAGTAGTATATATTGTAGCAATTCACACAATATTTACATAGATATCAGATAATCCTGGGGTACAGAAGACAACAAGACACACAACACCTAGTCCTGTTTTATATAACACACAGTCCTGGTCTGTCCTGTAGTAAAGTATATATTGTAACACTACATACAATATCTACATAGATATTAGATAATCCTGGGGTACAGAAGACAATAAAACATACGACACCCAGTCCTGGTCTGTCCTGTAGTGTAGTATAACATGTAACAATACATACAATATTTACATAGATATCAGATAATCCAGAGGTACAGAAGACAAGAAGACATACAACACAACACCCAATCCTGTACTACATAACACCCAGTCCTGGTCTGTCCTGTAGCATAGTATATATTGCAACAATACACACAATATTTACATAAATGTCAGGTATAATCCTGAGGTACAGAAGACAACAAGACATACAACACCCGGTCTGTCCTGTAGTATATTATATATTGTAACAATACATACAATATTTCCATAGATATCAGTATAATCCTGAGGTACAGAAGACAACAAGACACACAACACCTAGTCCTGTTCTATATAACACCCAGTCCTGGTCTGTCCTGTAATAGTATATATTGTAACAATACACACAATATTTACATAGATATTAGATACTCCTGGGGTACAGAAGACAATAAACCATACAACACCCAGTCCTGTTCTATAGAACACCCAGTCCTGGTCTGTCCTATAGTATAGTATATATTGTAACAAAACATACAATATTTACATAGATATCAGATAATCCTGGGATACAGAAGACAACAAGACATACAACACCCAGTCCTGTACTACATAACACCCAGTCCCGGTCTGTCTTGTAGTATAGTATATATTGTAACAATACATACAATATTTACATCGATATCAGATAATCCTGAGGTACAGAAGACATCAAGACATACAACACCCACTCCTGTTCTATATAACACCCAGTCTTGGTCTATCCTGTAGTAGTATATATTGTAACAATACATACAATATTTACATAGATATCAGATAATCCTGGGATACAGAAGACAAGAAGACATACAACACCCAGTCCTGTACTACATAACACCCAGTCCTAGTCTGTCCTGTAGTATAGTATGTATTGTAACAATACACACAATATTTACATAGATATCAGATAATCCTGAGGAACAGAAGACAACAAGACATACAACACCCAGTCCTGCACTACATAACACCCAGTCCTGCACTACATAACACCCAGTCCTGGTCTGTCCTGTAGTATAGGATATATTGTAACAATACA
>MJUU01073402.1:78432-93304 GCA_002080025.1 Modiolus philippinarum | reverse complement strand
GGTACAGAAGACAACAAGACATACAACACCCAGTCCTGTTCTATATAACACACAGTCCTGGTCTGTCCTGTTGTAAAGTATATATTGTAACACTACATACAATATTTACATAGATATTAGATAATCCTGGGGTACAGAAGACAATAAAACATACAACACCCAGTCCAGTACTACATAACACCCAGTCCTGGTCTCTCCTGTAGCATAGAATATATTGCAACAATACACACAATATTTACATAAATGTCAGGTATAATCCTGAGGTACAGAAGACAACAAGACATACAACACCCAGTCTTGTACTATATAACATTCAGTCCTGGTATGTCCTGTAGTATAGTATATATTGCAACAATACACACAATATTTACATAGATATCAGATAATCCTGAGGTACAGAAGACAACAATACATACAACACCCAGTCCTGTACTACATAACACACAGTCCTAGTCTATCTGTGGTATAGTATATATTGTAACAATACATACAATATTTTCATAGATATCAGATAATCCTGAGGTACAGAAGACAACAAGACATACAACACCCAGTCCTGTTCTATATAACAGCCAGTCCTGGTCTGTCCTGTAGTATAGTATATATTTTAACAATACATACAATATTTACATAAATATTCAGATAATCCTGGGGTACAGAATACAACAAGACATACAGCACCCAGTCCTGGTCTGTCCTGTAATATAGTATATATTGTAACAATACATACAATATTTACATAGATATCAGGTATAATCCTGAGGTACGGAAGACAACAAGTCAAACAACACCCAGTCCTGTTCTATATAACGCCCAGTCCTGGTCTGTCCTGTAGTATAGTATATATTGTAACAATACATACAATATTTACATAGATATCACATAATCCTGAGCTACAGAAAACAAAAAGACATATAACACCCAGTCCTGTTCTATATAACACACAATCCTGGTCTGTCCTGTAGTAAAGTATATATTGTACATATGTAACACTACATACAATATTTACATAGATATTAGATATTCCTGGGGTACAGAAGAGAATAAAGCATACAACACCCAATCCTGTTCTATAGAACACCGAGTCCTGGTCTGTCCTGTAGTATAGTATATATTGTAACAAGACCAGGACTGGGTGTTATATAGTACAGGAATGGGTATTGTATGTCTTGTTGTCTTCTGTACTCCAGGGTTATCTGATATCTGTGTAAATATTGTATGTATTGTTACAGTATAATAAGTGCTATGCTACAGGACAGACCAGAACTGGGTGTAATGTAGAACGGGACTGGGTGTTGTATGTCTTGTTGTCTTCTGTACGCAAGGATTATCCGATATCTATGTAAATATTGATTGTATTGTTACAATATATTACTATACTACATGACAGACCAGGACGGGTGTTATGTAGTACAGGACTGGGCGTTGTATGGAATAAAAAAGATAACAGGAAACACCTACAATGGCCGAAAAACATAGCCACATGCCAGAAAGTAAATAGGAACTGCAGAAGAAAAAAACCCACAATAAAATACAAAAGACAAACATAAACAACGATAGGAACTCGGGACAGCCGGACTTGGTACCGGCACTAGCAAAAGCCAGCGGTAGGGTTAAACCGGTTTATGGGTACCCAAACCTCCCCTTTCTCTGTCCCGTTTCCCTATCGTAGAATAAACATACGAATAAAACCCATACAGGTAGACTACTAACTCCATGACCACAATCTAGAAAAGAAAAATGGGGGGACAAAACGTAATTTTGAAAGATGGGTCAAAGAGTGCTCGCCGCTAAACTGCCGACTAGCTCAAGGAGCCTAGTCCGCTGGTAAAACACTGTCGCACTACGGAAGGAAAATCAAATTCAAAACTCCCAATGGGTTTGGTAGAGAATCGTCATGTATTTCAGTAGACATCGGCAGTATCAGTGAGAGGCCAGTATGTGTGTAAAATCCTCAGGTCACTGGATCCCAAAGCTAATTTAACGGACACGTGCAGAATATCCTGTCGATATCCCCTATTGCGTAAAGAATGTAAGTTACGTCCCAGTTTTTCTGGATTTTTAATCAGTTTCTGGCATTTTTTAACAACATTTCCGTAAAATCGAGGATGGGAAATGTCCTTAGAAATAAGCTGTTTGCGAGTGACATCATATTTAGAAGTCAGATGTTCATATCTTCGATAAAACTTTTTAAATGTATTTAACAATTTATGAAATCTGTAACCTTGCTGCAAAAGTTTGGAAGTAATAGTAAGGTTACGTTCATTGAAGTCGTCAAGAGTAGAACAAACGCGTGCGAATCGTACCAGTTGAGAAATATAAACTCCGTAGGATGGGGCTAGAGGAACGTCGCCGTCAAGAAAAGGGAAATTAGTAATACTGAAATCAAATCATCCCTTTTATCGTAAATTTTAGTTTTTATTTTACCTGAGTCAACGATGATAGTTAGATCCAGAAAAGGGCAATTCTTAGAATCATTATTAGCTTTATTAAGTTTCAGTTGTTGTGGGTAAATGATGTCGACATAATCTAAAAACTGGGGATTGTCAATAGTAAGGATATCGTCAATATACCTGCTGTTATCGTTGGAAATTGAAATAAGTTGATCACTGTTTTGTATGGTCCCATTTTGTAATTTTTTCATGAAGTCACGTTCGTAACAGAAAAGAAAAAGATCTGCAATGAGAGGTGCACAATTTGTACCCGTGGGAATTCCAATGACCTGTTGATAAACAATGTTGCCAAAACGAACAAAAATGTTGTCAAGCAAAAGATTAAGTGCTTTAATCGTATCATCACACGTCCAGGAGGCATGATTGTTGTAAGTGATATTAGAAAAGAATCCTTGCGTTTTGTTACAACAAATAAACTGCAGTCCAGAAAATTTAAAAGACCATTTAATCAATTGTCCCAATTTAGATTTTATCAGATTATGCGGAAGTGTTGTATAAAGAGTGAAAAAATACATAACTGTCGATAGATGAAACTGGTTTTTGTATTGATTGCAATTTATCTAAAACTTCAATAGAGTTTTTTACACTCCAAAAGTAATTGACACCAGAGTTTTGATAAGTTTTTTCACAATATTTTATAATTAAGTCCTTTATACAAGAAAGTGCACTGATTAAATGGATGGACAAGTTAGTAGTAGAACAATTACTCGATGCCGAAATAAAACGATGCTTGTACGGGTTTTTGTGAAGCTTAGGAATCCAGTACATAGTACGCAAGGTGTTATCTTTAGGTGGAACTTTGAGCATTTCTGTGTCCTTGTAATGTTGTTTGGTGAGAGTTTGTTCATCACAATTGGTGAGTTTGAAAGTATTAGACTTGTCCAATTCGTTTTGTTGGACATCGATGTTCTTTCAAATGATTGAAACGTTGTTAGAAGCTTTGTCAACTGGTACAAACACATATTTTTTGCCAAGATCTCTCAATTTAGACTTTATTCTATTAACAGACAGCTTAGGATGTGGCTCAACATAATTATCTTTATAAAAATCAATTCTGTTGCTGACTTTGGTAATAATTTTATCTTTGAACAAATTCAGTGCGTGTTTGTCTGCACTTTCCCGTTTGCACCATTTTATACAGTACTTAGTGACTGCGTCTTTAATGATTTCAAAACAAGCTTGCCAGTGAATTTTGGAAGGTGGGCGATATTTAGGCCCTTTTCTAAAGAACTGTTGAACTTCTTTATCTTCAATGATGTTTAAGTTCCCCGTTAAAATATGTCCGCAAGGGTCATAGCGGTATGGTGTATGGTGACATAGAACAATCTCAGCTGCTGGGGTAGTTCTTCTCAAAATCAGCATCACAGATGATCGAAGAGTAATTGAAAAAAATACTTCTAGTAGGTTGTTTGTAAGAAAAAGAAATGATAGGCATATCCTGGTAGTCAAAATATGCGGGTATAAGTTTTTGAATATCAGGGTCCCGGAAAATGCTTCCAATATCAATCAAATCAATCCCTTTATTAATATATTTAATTTTCAAAAATTGTTTAACATGTTCATCGGGTTTGTCGATTCTCGGAAAAAGACGATGATAACAGAACGCATCAATAATCTTTGAACATTCATATAACGGACTATTAACAGACATAGTATCACATTCCAAAGAGATTTTGTAAAGTTGTGTAACAGGAATTGAACAAATTTGGTGAACAAGCCGTGCCGCCCATTGTATGTCTTTTTGTCTTCTGTACCTCAGGATTATACCTGATTTCTATGTAAATATTAAAACTTTACTAAATTTTATCATCGATATAAAGACTTAGTTCGTAAATACAATGCAACCTGTAAACATCTTATCAAGGCTGGCATTTCACACCCCTTATTTTATGGTAATGTTTTACATAAAAGTAAAAAATACTTACACTCGCCTAACAAAATTATAAAACCTTTAAATCGTCTAATTCATAAGGGTTATAATTACGGTATTGTCGTCAAGTCATTACGTATGGCCTTCTTTGGTATTAACATTGATTTTTTGATAGGGTCTTTGCATTTTAACTAAACAAATTCTAAATTTCTAAAATCAGTATTGCATGGACACGGGTTATGTATTCCGGTATATACATGAAATCATTATGCTAAACTCCTCACAGGAAGGGATCTTGATGGAAGCTGTATACTGAGGGTACATAACTTAATTTGTCAGTTGGTAATGGGTCTGGAGCTGGCATGTCAGTTAACTGCTAGTAGTCTCTTGTGATTTCATGTTTATGTCCGTATATTTAGTTCTTTCAGTTTCATTTTTCACAGTTGACTCAGTCCTGTTGCCAACTGAATTTTACTGTTGTTACGATCGTTTTTTTATTTATCACATTGGCCATAGGGGGAAAGTTTGGGCCCAATAAAACTAGTTTAACCCCGCCGCAGCAGGTTTGCGCCTGTCCTAAGTCAGGAAATTTATTAAGCCTTTGTGTGTCTTGTCTGTTTTCTAGTTAGTTCACTTTATGTCTATCGGAGTCTAGGAAGATGCTTATTTCGCTGAACTTGATTACTCTTTTATTTAGGGGCCAACTCCGACCTACCGTTGGGTGTGGGGTTTCCTCACCGTTCATTGAAGATTTTATGGTGGCTTTGAGTTGTTATTGCTCCCCTTAGGGTCGTTGTCTCTTTGACACATTCCCCGTTTCCCTTCTTTTTCTTATTGTATGTATTGCTACAATGTAAACTATACTACAGGACAGACCAGGACTGGGTGTTATATAGAACAGGACTGGTCGTTGTACGTCGTGTTGTCTTCTGTACCCCAGCATTATCTGATATATATGTAAATATTGTGTTTATTGTTACAATATATACGATACTACAGAAAAGACCAGCACTGGGTGTTATGTAGTACAGGACTGGGTGTTGTATGTCTTGTTGTCTTCTGTACCTCAGGATTATACCTGATATCTATGTAAATATTGTATGTATTGTTCCAATATATACTTTACTACAGGACAGACCAGGAATGGGTGTTATGTAGTACAGGACTGGGTGTTGTATGCCTTGTTGTCTTCTGTGCCCCCGGATTATCTGATATCTATGTAAATATTGTGTGTATTGTTACAATATATACTATACTACAGGACAGACCAGGACTGGGTGTTATGTAGTACAGGACTGGGTGTTGTATGTCTTGTTGTCTTCTGTATCTCAGGATTATACCTGATACTAGTATCTATGTAAATATTGTGTGTATTGTTACAATATATACTATACTACAGGACAGACCAGGACTGGGTGCTGTATGTCTTGTTGTATTCTGTACCCCAGGATTATCTTATATTTATGTAAATATTGTATGCATTGTTACAATATATACTATGTTACAGGACTGGGTGTAATATAGTACAGGACTTGTTGTTGTATGTCTTGTTGTCTTCTGTACCCAAGGATTATCTGATATCTATGTAAATGTGAATTGTTACAATATATACTACTACAGGACAGACCAGCTAGGACTGGGTGTTATATAGAACAAGATTGGGTGTTGTATGTCTTGTTGTCTTCTGTACCTCAGGATTATCTGATATCTAGATATTAATATTGTATGTATTGTAACAATATATACTATACTACAGGACAGACCAGGACTGGGTGTTATATAGTACAGGACTTGGTGTTTTATGTCTGGATGTCTTCTGTACCTCAGGATTATCTGATATCTATGTAAATATTGTGTGTATTGTTATAATATATACTATACTACAGGACAGACAAGGACTGGGTGTTATGTAGTACAGGACTGGGTGTTGTATGTCTTGTTGTCTTCTGTATCTCAGGATTATACCTGATACTAGTATCTATGTAAAAATTGTGTGTGTATTGTTACAATATATACTATACTACAGGACAGACCAGGACTGGGTGCTGTATGTCTTGTTGTATTCTGTACCCCAGGATTATCTGATATTTATGTAAATATTGTATGCATTGTTACAATATATACTATGTTACAGGACAGACCAGGACTGATTGTAATATAGGACAGGACTTGGTGTTGTATGTCTTGTTGTCTTCTGTACCCAAGGATTATCTGATACCTATGTAAATATTGTGTGAATTGTTACAATATATACTACTACAGGACAGACCAGCTAGGACTGGGTGTTATATAGAACAAGACTGGGTGTTGTATGTCTTGTTGTCTTCTGTACCTCAGGATTATCTGATATCTAGATATTAATATTGTATGCATTGTAACAATATATACTATACTACAGGACAGACCAGGACTGGGTGTTGTATGTCTTGTTGCCTTCTGTACCTCAGGATTTTACCTGATATCAATGTAAATATTGTATGTATTGTTACAATTTATACTATACTACAGGACAGACCAGGACTGGGTGCTGTATGTCTTGTTGTATTCTGTACCGCAGGATTATCCGAATATTTATGTAAATATTGTATGTATTGTTACAATATATGCTATGTTACAGGACAGACAGGACTGGGTGTAATATAGTACAGGACTGGGTGTTGTATGTCTTGTTGTCTTCTGTACCCCAGGATTATCTGATATCTATGTAAATATTGTGTGAATTGTTACAATATATACTACTACAGGACAGACCAGCTAGGACTGGGTGTTATATAGAACAGGACTGGGTGTTGTACGTCTTGTTGTCGTCTGTACCTCAGGATTATCTGATATATATGTTAATATTGTATGTATTGTTACAATATATATCCTATACTACAGGACAGACCATGACTGGGTGTTATATAGTACAGGATCGGTGTTTTATGTCTTGTTGTCTTCTGTACCTCAGGATTATCTGATATCTATGTAAATATTGTGTGTATCGTTAAAAGTTATACTACAGAACACTACTGACCTGGTTTGCATGTTATGCAGAACAGAGCTAGATTTTTTAACGAAGACATTATACTTTATCAAGTTTTCTGAATTTGCATGGCAGTACAATGCACTTAATTAAAGTGGAAAATTATTACCAAATCAGTTTCAAATTACTTAAAAATCAGATACAATAATTTGGTTAAAATTCATTTTCATATCACTACAAAATTACTTAATGTGTTTATGATAGGATGATTTCTTAATGATTTTTTAAAACTTTTCTTGAAAGGAATTGGTACCAATTCCATTAAATCAAATACAATAATTTGGTTATAATTCATTTTGATATTACTATAAAATGACTTTATGTGTTTTTGGAAAGATGATTTCTTAGTGATAGTTTTTTTAACTTTTCATTTTTTTTTTGGATACAAGTTATTTGAAAGGGGTTTATCAACAGCACAAGTGAATTGGTAGCTATTCAATTAATTGGTAATGATAACTAAACATGCCGAAATTCTTACCAATGTCTCTCAGAATTTCAAAACCTGAGCCATTTTTTTAATGTATGTAACCGACAATAGGAAGTTATCATGTCGACTATCAAATTTCATAGCAGATATGTTGCATAGATTTTGGTAAGACAGTCATTTGTAATATGATCAAATAAAGGGATATTGGATTACATTTATTTTACATGGGACAAAAACCCTACAAATACAGATATTTGATTCAGCAAATGGGACTATGCTTTTATTGTTGTTCTTCATCTTGAAGTCATCTTTTGACCTTATCTTAACAATGAACAAACACTACATCATAGTAAGTTCAATAGAGCCCCCAGGCACCATTTTAGCAGAATGCACTTGGCTTTAGATGCCTTTTTATTCCATGAATAGATAAATCTTTTTGTAAAATTAAACAATCACTCTATATATATCATAGTGCTGAAATAATAGAAGGCATCAATCTTGATTTCGAAAGGCCTCTGTAAATCCCTCACAAATTTATCAAAAATTAATGTTATGGCAACAGTTATAAAGCAATTTAAATACATGTAGTTATAAGAATCAATTTAAAATATTTTTTATATTTATAATAGTATTAAAATGTCATGCACTTAACAGTCTGTAATCTGACACAGCCATAGTGTTTAAATTGCCATACATGCACCGCAAACAATAAATAAAAGCTATGTTCCTAGAACAATATCAAAGCAAATAAAATAATTTTATATTAGATGTAAGCAGTGCATGTTAAGTGATATGTTATCCATAGTGAAAAAAGTACAATAATAAAAAGATAGTCAAAAGTATTCAGAATAATAAAGTATGAAATATATGATTAATAATAAATTAAATATTGATTGCATGTATGTACATAGCAAAACAGTGTTAATCACGATTTGAAAGTGATTTGTTCTTTTTGTAAAAATATTTTTTTGTAATCTTTAAGTAATTTGGAAGTGATTATTTGAGGCTTATCAAACATTTCTGGATCAACAGGTTATCATGGGAATTTCTTAGTGATTGTTTGATTGAAACAAAAATGAATTTTAGCAGTTATCATGTTATACACTATGGGGATCTCTAATTTGGTGATATTGTGTACGACCCCCACCCCCACCCCAATTTGATATAGTCATTTGGTTTAGGATTATTGTTTACTTTGGCATGATTGTCAAGTTTGTATTAGTCAGTGTTTTAATTATTTTATTTAATTTATGCTACGTTTGGAAACCAGTGACTATATATTTAAGTTAGTAATTTGTAGATCCGGTTAACACATGCATGTATTACAGTATAGAAAAAAATCCATCACAACAGTTGACCTCAAATCAGAAATTATCAAATTTTAAACCTGTTGATCATTTTATTTAAGAAAATTTATATACTAGGGATCATCATGCAAAAAAACACGTCCGTTAAACAAGTATCACTTATCACGGAACTAATTTCATGTTACTTCCGAATACGTTTACAAATTAAAAAGTCCGTTGTAGTTTTGTTTTGCATTTTTGGTTATCAGATTGCGCAATCCTATTTTTAGAATATACCTGACTGGGTGCGGATTAACGCCGACCGTAGATTGTCATCAAGATTTACAACTTTTACTGAGAGCCAACAGGAACAACTACTTGATGAGATTTTGAACTACATGTTATCAGCTAAGACAGAACTTCCTACTTTTAATGGACAGCTAGATACTTTCTGGGTGGAAATGATGAATGTTAAAGTGCCTAGTACTTCTCTCAGTCGCTTTACTTTACTTCCAGAACTTGCACTGTCAATATTATCTCTTCCCCACAGTAATGCTGATGCTGAAAGGTCTTTCTCAATCCTTAGGAAAATTGAGACAGATTCCAGAGGAAATTTATCAAACCATACAGTTAATTCTTTAATGGATTGTAAATTTAATATTGAATGTACCTGTTTTGATTTTCAGCCATCAAAGCAATTAATAGTTGATGCCAAGTCATCCTGTAAGTCTTATTTGGACAATTTAAGAAAAGATGCCCAGTGTAGTGATGAAGTGAGGGAGTAAACTGTGATATGTTGTATTGATCTATTACCCAGTACCAACTTTTATGCATGTATACATATCTTTAGTATGTTATGTATGATGTTCCTATTGATTAGTAATAAAGACTTAAGTACCTAGAGACTGCCTTATTTGAAAAAAAAAGATGAAATAAAGCCTGAAATTAGCATTGTATATATTATGATATGTTGGAAATATGCCGATAACAAATCTCCCTGATTTCACCTGAAAAAATTGCTAATCTCCCTGAAAATCAAGGCCATCTCCTGCATTGGCTCCAGAGACCTATCACATGTATGAGGGGTCACTGTATGGTCTTCAATACAGTGAGGATCATCACAGCATATAGCAAGTTCTGAAGTACATCAAAAAACTAGGAAACGGTAAATGTAATTGAAACACTGACAAAGATGGTTTATTTTTAAATGGTTGATTGATTGATTGAATATTGTTTAACGTCTACTCAGCAATATTTCAGCTATATCAAGACGAGAACAAGTTTGTTGATAAATAATCACTTTGGGATATGGAAATGGCCATAGGACGGGAAATTCTGACTGCCACTGGAAAAGTAGGGTGAAATCGTCAAGGGCGGGGAATTTAGCCTTGTAGCCGATCACCTACGGACCACCCCAAAAAGAGCTTGCTACAAGGGTTCTTTAACGTGCAGGAAGAGTGGCATTTCTTCCAACACGTGGACCTGAGTTTACATCTCATCCGAAAGATGGGTTGTGTATTTATTAATCCCGCACAACCACGGAATGGGTCCTATTTCTATATCCCGGGACCCGGTGAAAGATTTTAATGAGTGGTAGATTCTTATGAAAGTAGTTTTGTTTTTTCTCAGGTATACCAGTGTGACCAGTGCCCCAAGAAGTATACACACAGGGCAACACTACACGACCACCAGAAGGCCAAACACAGCCGGGGAGACAACACCTGCCACATATGTGACAAAACGTTATCTAGGAAGCAGACTTTACACAAACGTATCCAGTCACACAGGAGATACCGCAGAAAGGTAAATTACTAAGTAAATGGTGTTGATTAATTCAAACAGTAATAGTTATCTGAGTAGCAGGTAATGTAATCGCACAGTACTCATGGAATTAAAGCTTAACAAAGGTTTGTTGGAATTATAAAAACGTACCGTACGGGGTTGCTTTAGTGCCTATAATGAAAAAATTAGGAATGGAAGAATGTGTCATGCGGTACAGGGAACTGGATTCATGACGCTTGTCGGCTGAAACATTGGATGATATAGGCAGGATTGCAGTAATTGAGCGATGTCAATCGCTTTTAACAGGAGATGAACATGGAACTTGTCCGGTTCTGGGCATGGAATAAAAATGTAAGAACGTATGTCAAACATAAAATAGCATTTTAGGTCTTCAAATAATGTTGGAGGGTTATATTTATTTGTCAAGTAATTCCAGACAGCTATCTTTATCCTTCCAGTTTTGCCTTTAACTGTGACATCCTGGAAGGCAGTGTTTCCATCATTCAAATTCTGGTGTGTTTGAGCTGTCAATTGTTAAAAATCATTGATATACATAACATCAAGCTTTGAACATTGTAGTCAGACGCACGTCAGAGACCTTGAAAATATCTTTCCAAGATTATTTCTAAGTCCTAATTCGTATAGATAGCGCATCACCAATATTTCACAAATTCCATATACAAAATGTACATAGAGAGATTTGCTTTTGAAAGTTTTGTAATCCAAAAATGTACCATAAACATAAAATTATTTATAATGCTGCACACATATATATTTTTTTTAACAGACATGATTTTCTATTTGACATATATTACCCATATTAAACAACATGAATGAGACAATGTACGTTTATAATATATATAGATAAATAGATTTTTCTTATTTAACCAAAATATTTTTGTCAAGATCTTTCAGACACCAGACAAAGCAACTACTAAAAATAACTTAAAACTAAATAGCGTTATGATTTTACTTGTTGTAGGTGTTGGCTATTATTAATGCAGCCATTATCAGGGGGCAGCATTGGCTTTTAAAAAGGACAGCATCCAACAGTTGTGGAAAGAACAACCCATTCTTTATATTAAGTCATAATGGTGCTGCCTTCAACAAAACAACTAGAGTGAATGGCCAGCCTACCAAATGTGTTGTACCAAAAACAACATTCTCAGAGGAAATATGGAATAGTAAGAACCACTATACTAGTCATAAATTGTAATATTCATCAAAGCATAGTGTAAGCCATTCATTAAACATGTTATCTATTGTACAAATGATAGCGTTGTCAAGTGTTTGGAACTTTTAAAATTTAAGAGAACACATTTTTGTATTTGAAGAAAAAAGGGGTTCTTCTTTGTAAACTGATGTCACCAGGAAAGCTGTACAGAAATCATATGAAATTTTAATTATTTTTTTCCCAATTTTTCCAATTTAAAAGCCTTTAGAAAACCAATTTAAAAGCAATAAAAAATCAAAGAAAACCTTTTACAGCCAATTTTCTTTGATCGAACAAAATATATGGTAACTGTTGAACAGCACTTACCATAGATAACAGTTTTATATTTTTCTTTTTTTAGCAATTGTACAGACAGTAAATGGAGATGACCCTGTACAACGACTTCCTCAACAACAGCAAGTTCAACAATTATTACAACTTCAACAACAACAGGCAGCACAACAACCATCTGAGCATCAACAACTGGAAGCACAACAACCACCTGAGCATCAACAACTGGAAGCACAACAACCAACTGAGCCGTAACAACTGACAGCACAACAACCATCTGAGCCCCAACAACTGGCAGGACAACTACCACCTGAGTCCCTACAATTAGCAGCACAACCAACTAAGCCCCGATAACTGGAAGCACAACAACCATCTGAGCCCCAACAATTGGCAGCACAACAACAACCTGAACCCTAACAACTGGAGGCACAACAACCATCTGAGCCCCGACAACTGGCAGAACAACAACCACCTAAGCGCCGACAGCAACTGGCAGCACAGCAGCCACCTGAGTCCCGACAACTGGAAGCACAACTACCACCTTTTTTCTCATAAAAATACATTGTTGTTATTACTTCCCTTTGGGTCGTTGTCTCTTTGACACATTCCCCGTTTTCCTTCTTTTTCGTATTGATTCAGATCGACAAATAAAAGTTGTTGTTGTTATTGTCTCACTATTAGGAAGATACTAACGTATTTGAATATTTCTTTCCGTTATTTTGAGGTCGGTCGGTATATTTATTTCGAGTCAGTTCGTGATACAGCGATGGAAACGTTCAACATTCCCAAATTAGCGCTCATCGTGTGAATCGTGTGCGTTCATCGTGTAGACCGTTTGCGTTCATCGTGTAAATCGTGTGCGCTCATCGTGTATCGTGTATCGTGTAACGTGCAACGTTCATTGCGTGTATCGTGTAACGTGCGTTTACTCGTTTCATTTAAATTCCGCATTTTATAGATAGGATTGCCAATTTTCTGCACAACACAATTTTGTTTTTAAACCGCCGATTTTACAAGAAGAAAATAAAATATTATCAGATTAAGTATCACTGCCGTTTTTTTGTCACAAAAACAGTTATTGGTTAGGAACGCAAACCTTTATTTAATCAACATAAAATATTCAATTTTAATAATGCAGGCTGTTCAATATAGTAGAAGAATAGAAGCCTAATCAAATGAAACTGGTATAATATAAAATAGAGAAAAAGTGCACTTTCTTTTATATTTATGGTTAAATCATGGGAAGTTTAAGTATTGCCAACACCGGTATAATATAAAATAGAGAAAAAGTGCACTTTTTTATATTTATGGTTCAATTATGTGAAGTTATTGTATTTCGAACACCGGTATAATACTAAATACAGAAAAAGCTCCCTTTCTTTTATATTTATGGTTAAATTTTATAAAGTTTTAGTATTGCGGACACCGGTATAATACTAAATAGAGAAAAAGCTCCCTTTTTTTATATCTATGGTTAAATTCTATAAAGTTTTAGTATTGCGGACACCGGTATAATATTAAATACAGAAAAAGCTCCCTTTCTTTTATATTTATGGTTTAATTTTATAAAGTTTTAGTATTGTGGACACCGGTATAATATTAAATACAGAAAATGCTCCCTTACTTTATATTTATGGTTAAATTTTACCAAGTTTTAGTATAGCGGACACCAGTATAAATTTATACTAAATACAGAAAACACTCCCTTTCTTTTATATTAATGGTTAAATTTTATAAAGTTTTAGTATTGCGGACACCGGTATAATGCTAAATAGAGAAAAAGTTCCCTTTCTTTTTTATATTTATGGTTAAATTTGATAAAAGTTAAGTATTGCGGACACCGGTATAATATTAAATACAGAAAATGCTCCCTTTCTTTTATATTTATGGTTAAATTTTATAAAGTTTTAGCATTGCGGACACCAGTATAATACTTAATACAGAAAAAGTTCCCTTTCATTTATATTTATGGTTAAATATGATAAAGTTTTAGTACTGCGGACACGGGTATAAAATTAAATACAGAAAATGCTCCCTTTCTTTTATATTTATGGTTAAATTTTATAAAGTTTTAGTATTGCTTACACTGGTATAATATTAAATACAGAAAACACTCCCTTTCTTTTATATTTATGGTTAAATTTTATACAGTTTTAGTATTGCTGACACCGGTATAATATTAAATACAGAAAATGCTCCCTTTCTTTTATATTTATGGTTAAATTTTATAAAGTTTAAGTATTGCGGACACCGGTATAATACTAAATAGAGAAAAAGTTCCCTTTCTTTTTTATATTTATGGTTAAATTTGATAAAGTTTTAGTATTGCGGACACCGGTATAATATTAAATACAGAAAACACTCCCTTTCTTTTATATTTATGGTTAAATTTTATAAAGTTCTAGTATTGTGGACACCGGTATAATAATAAATACAGAAAACACTCCCTTTCTTTTATATTTATGGTTAAATTTTATAAAGTTTTAGTACTGCGGACACCGGTATAATACTAAATAGAGAAAAAG
>MJUU01073402.1:64978-77152 GCA_002080025.1 Modiolus philippinarum | reverse complement strand
ATATTTTTTTTAACAGACATGATTTTCTATTTGACATATATTACCCATATTAAACAACATGAATGAGACAATGTACGTTTATAATATATATAGATAAATAGATTTTTCTTATTTAACCAAAATATTTTTGTCAAGATCTTTCAGACACCAGACAAAGCAACTACTATAAAATAACTTAAAACTAAATAGCGTTATGATTTTACTTGTTGTAGGTGTTGGCTATTATTAATGCAGCCATTATCAGGGGGCAGCATTGGCTTTTAAAAAGGACAGCATCCAACAGTTGTGGAAAGAACAACCCATTCTTTATATTAAGGCATAATGGTGGTGCCTTCAACAAAACAACTAGAGTGAATTGCCAGCCTACCAAATGTGTTGTACCAAAAACAACATTCTCAGAGGAAATATGGAATAGTAAGAACCACTATTCTAGTCATAAATTGTAATATTCATCAAAGCATAGTGTAACAACAACGGCAGTAGAATACCGAAGGAACAAAGGGGTGATATTCACAAAAATCGAAGTCTTAAGACAGGGCAAAAACGAGAACACAGAAAACAATGACGCTAGACACAAAAACAACGACGCCAGACAGACACAAAGCACAGAACCAGAAACCACAACATTCAGAACAAAGGCACTCACAGTGTGAACTCCAGTGAAACTGAGAGTGACATCAGGTGCTCCGGAAGGGTAAGAATGTTAGCCATTCATTAAACATGTTATCTATTGTACAAATGATAGCGTTGTCAAGTGTTTGGAACTTTTAAAATTTAAAAGAACACATTTTTGTATTTGAAGAAAAAAGGGGTTCTTCTTTGTAAACTGATGTCACAAGGAAAGCTATACAGAAATCATATGAAACTTTAATTATTTTTCCCATTTTTTCCAACTTAAAAGCCTTTAGAAAACCAATTTAAAAGCAATAAAAAATCAAAGAAAACCTTTTTACAGCCAATTTTCTTTCATCGAACAAAATATATGGTAACTGTTGAACAGCACTTACCATAGATAACAGTTTTATATTTTTCTTTTTTTAGTAATTGTACAGACAGTCAATGGAGATGACCCTGTACAACGACTTCCACAACAACAGCAAGTTCAGCAATTTTACAACTTCAACAACAACAGGCAGCACAACAACCATCTGAGCATCAACAACTGGAAGCACAACAACCACCTGAGCATCAACAACTGGAAGCACATCAACCAACTGAGCCGTATTAACTGGCACGGCAACAACCATCTGAGTCCCAGCAACTGGCAGGACAACTATCACCTGTGTCCCTACAATTAGCAGCACAACCAACTGAGCCCCGATAACTCTGAGCCCAAACAATTGGCAGCACAACAACAACCTGAGCCCCGACAACTGGAGGCACAACAACCATCTGAGCCCCGACACTAGCAGCACAACAACCACCTGAGCGCCGACAGCAACTGGCAGCACAGCAGCCACCTGAGTCCCCTGGAAGCACAACTACCACCTTTTTTTCTCATAAAAATACACTGTTGTTATTACTCCCCTTTGGGTCGTTGTCTCTTTGACACATTCCCCGTTTCCCTTCTTTTTCCTATTGATTCAGATTGACAAATAAAAGTTGTTGTTGTTATTGTCGCACTATTAGGAAGATACTAACCTATTTGAATATTTCTTTCCGTTATTTTGAGGTCGGTCGGTATATTTATTTCGAGTCAGTTCGTGATACGAAAATAAATTTTATGACTCACTAGATCTATTTGCTCGAAAGTCATGTTGTAAATCATTATCAATGCTTGGACAATGTTGTAATGATTTAAGAAACAGTGTAAGAAAGCCCTTTATATGACAGTTACAAGTCTTAGATTGATTGATTGATTGAATATTGTTTAACGTCTACTCAGCAATATTTCAGCTATATCAAGACGAGAACAAGTTTGTTAATAAATAATCACTTTGGGGTATGGAAAGGGCCATGGGACGGGNAATTGAGAACTTTCTGTATCGTTCATCGTGCGAATCGTGTGCGCTCAACGTGTGAATCGTGTGCGTTCATCGTGTGAATCGTGTGCGTGTGGTAGGGAATGTTGAACGTTTCCATCGCTGTACGAAGATAAATTTTATGACTCATTAGATCTATTTGCTCGAAAGTCATGCTGTAAATCATTATCAATGCTTGGACAATGTTGTAATGATTTAAGAAACAGTGTAAGAAAGCCCTTTATATGACAGTTACAAATCAAGACAAAAAAAAAGCAATGGTAGAATACTTCCATTCGAATTCATTGAAAACTATTTTTTAACTTACAGCAAATTGTGTGTGCTTTCATATATCTGAAAGGCGTATGCATACATGGATATGTGCAAGTGCAGAAATCTTGTAAAGAGAACATGGACCATTGATTCTATCCGATATTTACTGGGTCGACTTCAAATATAAAAATGGAAAAAAATAGAAAATACTGAATTCGACGTGCATGACAATTCTAGAAGCTGTGATAACGATTTTGTTTTTGAGATCGCTTTACGCCGAATAAATTGAGTAGGAATTAGAGAGAAAATCTCTAACATTGTTTTCCGGTTTATTACGATATCTCACATCTCGATAGTTAAATTTTCACATTTTAAAGTTCTCGGGTAAACTTCGAACTTTAAAATGTGAAAATTTAACTATCGAGATGTGAGAAGTAAACGTAATAAACTGGAAACAATGTTAGAGACTACATATTTCTTTTGCTTATTTACATTTAGTATAATAGTGGTTACTTATTCTTTTATGCAGTCTAATAATGTGCTATACTTGAAGTTACAGCTGGTTGTGTCGTCGGGAATCTTTTATCTGTGGTAAGCTCCTTTCATTTTATGCATTTCTTTTCATTGTGATGAACGGTCTATCCAGCTATATATTTTCATCATGTGACACATCCAATTTATATTTGTTTATTCGCCATAAACATTTCTAATCAAAACAAAATTCAAACTTCAAAATACAATCCCCGTCTCGGTTCTCACTTACCTAATTTACTTGATATCACCATTTTATTAAATAAACAACTGAAATTGATCATATTATTCATAATATTTATTAAATGTAGTATTAATTACAATTTATACACAATCTTCCACCTCAAGTATTATCTCCACTTCTGCATCTTGTAGTTGACGGAGATATTTTTTTCCTCTATCTAGACCAGAATATCTTTCCACTGGTTGCACTG
Organism: Modiolus philippinarum; assembly: GCA_002080025.1. Taxonomy (NCBI): domain Eukaryota; kingdom Metazoa; phylum Mollusca; class Bivalvia; order Mytilida; family Modiolidae; genus Modiolus; species Modiolus philippinarum. The sequence goes on along the minus strand of MJUU01073402.1, from coordinate 73,953 downwards.
CAGGTCTTTCCTGTCGGTTATTTCAGGAATATGGGACGAGTGAGGAGGATTTGAAAATCCAGTATGTTTTGGACTTTGATAAATAACGCTCTACTGGCCCATCTTCATCGTTGATCAGCCCGGCACTTCAAATTATTTTCAGGGGTCCCGGCTACAGAGCTGCCGGGCGCGTCCCCAGTTGGTTGATAGGGGAGTGCCCTGTCTATGTAGGGTAGTCAGGCCACAATACAGACAGCCTGACCGCAAACAATTATAACTAAACTGAATGGAGAAACGCCACGCTCCATGCAGTATAAAGATCCTTTCTACATTGTCGACAGAGAGCAGAAAGGTAAATATCCTGCCCTTACCCATTTCTCCCTTTTTCCAACGGTAATCAAAACTTGTCCCGAACCTTTTCTTTCTTCTTTTACTTACATTGATTAACTTTTTCTCGTCCTGATATAGCTAAAATATTGCTCATTGGCCGTTGAACTCATACTAATAAACCAAACAATCCACGTTGATCGGGTTAACATTTAAGGCGTCTATCGCTCCTACAGTTCCATGTTCAGACTTAAATATCTTCTCCTCTTACTGTTGCGAAGCATTTGACTCCTTTCTTCGACTAGTGCGACATGTATGGCTCTAGTTACTTAACAAGTAAAAGAGATGGCACAATGTTCGGAGTTTTCCACATCCACTACGCGATTTTCGTCTACTCCTACATTTGTGAAAGGATCAGGACTATCTTCAGGAATGTCTGCCGTAATCTGACATTTTTCTTTGTCTCTTAGCTTACAACAGGTAACACACCTACGAACTACGAATAAACTCCAGCTTGAATAAATGCTTATCTTCTATTGCTAGTAATTGATATGGAACAGATCCGTTGGAATGACCAAATATTTTTTTTCAGCTCGTCAAAATTCAGATATCCAAAATCTTATCAGAAGTGTTGAATGCAAGGCAGAAAGCATACTACAAAGTGGTATCAAACATTCCGAAGTGACCGGATTACTACATGAAAGTTCTTAATAATAAAATCTGTTATTATCGTCTCCCGGAGTAGGGGATAAATAACTGTTCCTGTCGAATCTCAATGTGCTTTCTTTTTTTCATACCATACCAAATTCTGAAACCCTTTTTGTCCAATACATAATGTTGGGTGGGAGAATAGAAACATGTCGTATGAAGCCTGGAGATTTTTTTTCGTTGGAATTCTTTAAACTTTCAAATTCGTTTTTGTTTATGCGGGTTGGATAATGTGATTCGGAAACAGATAATAAATAAAATAAGACATTGAAAACAAAAGTCCTTATGTTTTTGTTACTTTATATTCAAATCAGCATAAATTAAGTCTTATCATTTTCTCCATCTGCAAACAAAGATTTTCTTGTCAACCTCATCCATCTTTAAAAGATGCATTCTTAATACCATTCATAAAAATCAATACTATTTTTTTAAAATATATATAAATATTATTGTCATCTTTAGTATATGTATCCAATACATTTACAAATGGTAAACATTATCAACAAATATTGATCAGATATTCAAAGCCGATTCATGTATGGGTAAAAGTAACAAATACACTTCCAATTATAATTTAGAAATTTGAACAAAATGACAGGTCCCTTATATGACAGATAATTAAAATATAACAGTTAGGAATTGATTGCTATAGATATATATTTCTATATGGATAATTAACAACTTGTTAACATAGTTGTTATATGAAACTAGAATAAATATACTCATCATATGAATGACAATTAACAATAATGTTGTAATCTGCAAACTATTCTCAAAAGATTCGTGTTAACAATTATAAAAAAACAAAAGCTGTATAAGATTTTATTTTCAAATATTAGAACTGGTCAACCCAAGAGGATATTTGAATGAGAAAAAAGTATCAAATCAAGCTTAACTATAAAAATCATCAATGACACAATAAAAACCAACGAAAACTACAAGTAAAAATAATCCAAACTATAAACAAAAAGTACCATCAAGGCTTCCTCTTTTTTCTTTGGACTTTGTACAACGAGTGTACTTTATCCAAAGCTGCATGGCGTTGCTTCTCTTGTGATGACCTGTCATAATGTTTCTACTGTTTTTACACGATGGGTCATATGCCTTCAAAGACAACTTCTTCCTTCCGATAAGAACTAGATTTCCATAAGGTAGTCACAGCCACTTTCCTGATGACATTGGCTGTTAAATAAGGTAAATTCTCACCGTTCCGAAATGACCCCATTCTCTCTTGAGTATCTTTCACATTGCCTGAAGAGATAAAATATAGTTTTAATACAAACACGGATCTACACAATAGATTGGAAATTTAAATACGAAAGAGAATTGAAATGCAACACAAAAATCAAACTGGTATAGATACTTCTTTTAATGTTTATCAGAGATCGTAACATCAATACTTATCATTCACATTGACAGTATCCAAAAAAAAAAAACATGGTTGCTTGATGAGTATTTTGTGAATGAGTGTCCAGAAATTTTAAAAAGTAGGAATACTTCTACTACATTTGTACTAATAATAACAATTTCTTTTATTATAAGAGGGTTACTGAATAAGCTTACAATAATCTAGCTTCAGCTATTTTAGCACACACGTAGATGACATTATAATACACCAAATTCGTGCTATATATAAACAAAATCATATGGTAGATTTTTTAAACATATATATATAAACATAAGTATTTAAATGCATATATGTTTGTAACAGATTTTAACGTTATTTTGAATTTTGTTCTTAGCGTACGGCCAATATATGCAAGAGATCTTTTCTTGTCGTTCGTTTTAGGCCGTGCAATTGTTAAGTGATCTATACTTTATACATTTACAGTTTTGGAAAAGGTTTAAGCTTAAGATAAGAAAAGCAAATACAATGTAGAAGTTTGCATGGAAGCAAGAACATGTGATGGACAACAGACAGAGTGACTAACAATTACACTTTAAAGCTCCCTGAAATCTGGCAGAGCAGAATTCCAAATCTAGAAGAGGACTGGCTTTGCAAAAATAGGTCTTCCGACATCTATAACATAAATCATAAAATATTTCAAATACTCAAGGGTTAGAAATCAACAGCCGCATGAAACTTAAAGAAACAATGTATATATACCCCTAGATGCTTTGTTTTGGGTCGTTTTAACCTGGATATGGGATGTTGTCTCCTTGACATTTTCCCCATTTCCTTTATGTTTCATATACATTATTTGATGACCATCTGAACAAATGCTAACAACAAATCTGTCGGGTTTTCGTAATCCTATACGTTGCTATTTCCATTTTCAGTTTGAAAACGTGTATATGAAGTACTGCAATTGTCATAAGTAAGTTTGATTGCTCTTTGTTCAGGGGCCGACTCCGACCTGCCGTTTGGTGTGGCGTTTTCTCACCGTTCATTGAAGATCTTATGGTGGCTTTGAGTTGTTATTACTCCCCTATGGGTCGTTGTCTCTTTGACACATTCCCCGTCCCCCTCTTTTTTCTATTATAAGTTCTCCCACTAAAATATAATGATGCTTCGTGCGTTTTTTTTTCAGAAGATGTGACTTCTAAAACAAAGTAAGACCAACAGATGTCTCCCCAGTTTTTGATAAAGTGCAAAAAACGCTGCCAAGGGAAGTATACTATGCCATCTCAAATGTATATGTATATATTTAAAGTGTCAAGATTTCTTTCAGCATTTTACATTGTAGTAAAAGAAACCAGTACTGAAATAACAACAAAGACAAAGATTGGTCATGCAGTCACAAAACCTACCTCTTACCTTCAGTAAAGAGAATAAATGGGTCATCTGTTGTGAATGTTGGGTAAGTTTCACTCATAAAACATCCAGGGCATGTGGGCTGCCCCTTCTCGACATAGACAAGGCTGTAAACAGGTGTTGTACCCGTATATAGCTCCTTCTGCATATTACTGGATTGGTCTTACCAAAGCCACAAGCCATTAAAAGCATCTGTAATAGTAATATAAAAAAACGATCGTGATCAAAAAAGTTTCAAACACATGGTTTTGGACATGATACGTTTAATTTGCAATTTGATTTTTCTTACTTTATTAAAACGTGGTCAAGTTGAAATAGGCTGGTGCATTTATTTCCTGCTAAATGTGGATATTTTTTATATATACTAGAAATAAAAAGACTTGCAGAAATGCTTCAAATTATATTGTAGATTTGGACCAAGAGATTTGTTTTGTATTTCCTAGGTACACCCATTGTAGTTTCATAATTAGAGTTTGTGCGAAATATCAAAACTATAACTACCTATCCGCTTTCACTGCATCGTTAATTTTTTTTTTTTCAATTTCATTTGTAAATCTTTTCATCTGGATTATCAGAGTAGACGGTTTCTTGAAAGCTCTTGTCAGCCGCTCTTGTGGTGCTTTTGTCTTTTAATTGGTACAATGACAACGTTACGAAAGAAAAATACAATAAGTTATTGCTCAATAAATGCTTCTCATTATTAATTGAATTTAAATATTTATGTGTTTTGATATGCTAAGTTAAATATGTAGGATTTTTTATGCCCCAGATCGAGGGGCATATTGTTTTTGTCCTGTGTGTCTGTCTGTCTGTTTGTCTGTGCGTCCGAAACTTTAACCTTGGCTATAACTTTTGAACTATATAAGGTAGACTTTTGATACTTGGCAAGTGGATGGGTCTAGTCAAGAGGAATATAAATATGCAAAAAAATAGGTCAGGTCAAAGGTCACAGAGGTTAAAAAGTAGTGACTTTAGCTGTTTTCACATATTGGACTGTAGAATCCTTATTATTTATCGTATTGACAAGGGGTATGTTTTATGTTATTGCTAATGAAATTGCGCAACTGCAATATGTCGACAGATTTGAGGTAGTATTTACCGTTTTTGAGAAACAAGAGGGACAAATGGGAAAAAATGAATTTTTCTATTTTTTGTCGGATCTTGAAGTATTTTTCTGTTAGTTTCTTATAGCATGTTTAAAAAGATACTTTTAACATTTAAAACCATTTCAATAAACAAGAGGCCCAAAGCGGTTTCATGTATTTAATTATAAAGGGGTTAAATTGGGTGTTTTTATGGTAATAAACAACTTTCGAACTATGTAAGAAAGACTTTTAATACTTGGCACGTGTATAGGTCTTGTCAAGAGGAACATAAATATGCAAAAAAATTAGGTCAAAGGTCAAGATCATAGGGGTCAAAAAGGGGTAAATTGGGTATTTACATATATTTTACTGTAGAATCTGGGGGCATATGTAGTGTTTCACAAACACATCTTGTTTATTACATGAATATATTTTTCCTGTTTTTTGATTGGTCGTTAAGTCACTTTCAGGTCATGTTAAATACCGAATAATATTGTACCTTCTCATGAATTATTTAATCCCATTCAAATGCAGCGAAGTACAACAGTCAATAGCCCAAGCACACACACTATGCACTGCACTAAAAAATGGACACCACACTGTGGAAGGGTCTTTGGTGCTAACATACTCATACTGTTCAGAATTCAAACCAGGTACAAAATTAGCCTGCTTTTTTATATTTTACTTACAAGTAACATCAGGTAATAAATTATGGTCAGTCAACAGCAAAGCCAACTGGGGAAGTTATATTCTTTCTTTAGACGACAATTCAACTATTTCACTTTAAGGTATATACGCTATTAAAATTACAGCAACACACAAAAAGTAAAATAATGTAAACCCACTTATCTTGTTCCATTCAACAATTTCAACAAGGGAGTAAATAAAATGAAAGATAAATCAAATAGCTACAACAGTTTAGGTAACCATTGAGATTTACATTAAAATATAGGCCTTCCAACAATGTTTCAGAGAGAAGTCAAAGTAGCTGATTCTGGTTTGACTATAATTGTTGGTTAAAATTGGTGTTCATTTCAAATCTTGCTTGCAGGAATATCCAAATCCAGATAAACTTCACATTAAAATTCTATTAGAAACAAAAATATTTATTACAACACAGGATAACAATAAACACCGACAACGACCGAAACCTACAGTCACATTTTTGGATATAATGGATTTCCTTTGTTGTAGACATAGTGCTTCTGATAAGTGATAAATTTCAGAAATAGCCACACAGCTCATTAAAATTAAATGGAGTTAAAGAAAATGTTATAGTATAGTGCGCATTTAATCAAGTTGAACATCCTTTCTAAATATTTGTCCAATGATATTCAAGCTACCATTCTTAAAACAACTTATCTTTGATAACAAGGGATAAGGGATTGAATTATTCGAATTAAATCTGTTCATATTGCTCAACTAAGACCTGCTGAATGCCCTTGGAACCATGGAAATATGAACTGTAGTCGGTTGAACTCCATATGACTCGGAAAACCATAAGGCGTTTTCAACATTTTTAAAGATGACCATCCACTATTGTGACCAAATTTGGTTCCAATTGGCCCAGTGGTTTCAGACAAGAAGATCTTTGAATGAAAAGTTCACGACGGACGGACGACAGACGCCAAGTGATGGCAAAGGCTCACCCTAGCTATAGCCAGGTGAGCTAAAAAGACGCAATAGTATTTCAAAAATTTATTATGTTTTTAGGACTAGTCAAGATACACTAGAATCTTAAATGCAAGGCATATTCACAAACACGGCTTGGTGATTATTTAGATAAACCTTTCAGTCAGAAATTATGGAAATTCCGTCAAGTCGTATTTAACATATAAATTAATGCTTTTCAAGAGGAAATACCAGAAAGAATGAGAAAAAACACTATTTCAAGATCTGATAGATATGTAGAATTAAATGAGAACTTAAATGTACACAGATAAACACGATATCTAAAACTGGTCTGCAGCAGTTCACAAGTTGAGGAAAAAAGGCCCTCAAACGAGAAACCTGGACGAAAGCAGATTTATGAAGATTCTGACCAATATTTACCTTCCAGAGACCCGCAATATAAGGTTTGTTCAATATCGAAGCATGTTGGGAAAATTTTTCAGATATGTACGGAGGAAGAAGTAAAGTGTACGGAGGAAGAAGTAAAGTAAAATCGAATTTTGAGAAGAGGTGATGGAGAAGTTTGTTACAAAGAACGAATCTTGAGGATGCATCAGATGGTGATGTTGAGTCTGATTTTTTCCCGTAGGCCTTTTAACAACAACACATCTCAGATAGTTACTCTCTTTATCTTACATGAACTTAACTTTATCAGAACTCATTATATAGCACTACAGACCACGTGCAAACCACATAAAAGTTCGTTTAATTAACAATACAACATGGAGTATGAGTCTTCCTAACAGAGAACCCCGAGGGAACCCCGGGATATAGAAATAGGACCTAGTATCTCCGGCTTGCGGGGTGTGACCCCTCCTAAACGGAGGCTGACCCCGAGGGTCCCGGGATATAGAAATAGGACCCATTCCGTGGTTGTGCGGGATTAATAAATACACAACCCATCTTTCGGATGGGATGTAAACTCAGGTCCACGTGTTGGAAGAAATGCCACGCTTCCTGCACGTAAAAGAACCCTTGTAGCAAGCTCTTTTTGGGGTGGTCCGTAGGTGATCGGCTATCAGGCTAAATTCCCCGCCCTTGACGATTTCACCCTACTTTTTCAGTGGCAGTCAGAATTTCCCGTCCCGTGGCCCTTTCCATGCCCCAAAGTGATGTTTTGTTAACAAACTTGTTCTCGTCTTGGTATGGCTGAAATATTGCTGAGTAGACGTTAAACAATATTCAATCAATCAATCAACAACAGAACAAAAACCGGAGCTTTAGCGGAACCATGGCACAATGAACAGAGATTAAAAACGGAGAAATACACGTAGAAACAAAAACGGAGAACATGTAGAACATAATCTCGCTATCATTAACGACACAAATTGAAGGAGCGAAGATGAATATTGATAACACAACCTTCTTCAAACTTTACAGTAAAGGTTGATTTATGCTGTATCACAAGTCCTTGAAATATCTTAGCAGCTTTAGCTAGTATAATAGCATCTGCAAAGTCTGACGCCCGTGACAATGCTGTGCCAAAATTTTCTTTTACAGCAAAAAAAAAAAATGTCTCTTCCCTTTCTATGTGCTTCGAGTTCTGGCATTTCTGCATGAAGCTTTTCTTTCAACCTTGTTGGGTTGATTTCAGATGTTTTCACGTCTAACTGTATAAGTCTTTGTACAAATAGACAAGATCTCCAAGTCGAAACTCAGTTGCGGAAGCACTATATGTGTTTGTCTGTACTATATATGCTAGCAACTCTAAAAAAGCGAGAGGATATGATTCCCTTTCTAAAGTCGTTGTGTTGTCATTATCACTTTCAACTCGCATTAAATATACCCTTTCTCTTTTGTAAAGCACTGTCAGACAAGAAGAATGTAATTTCAGCTCCTGTGCAACTACATCACCACCACTCAATAAAGCTAGAAGCTTTCCATCATTCAGGTTTCTAGCACACTCATTAAACTCTAATCAAGTTGCATGGTTAAAGCTCGTCGTAATTCAGATATTTTTCCTTCTGAAAAAAAAACAAAAAAACAAAAAAACAAAAAAAAAACAAAAAAAAAAAACATTTGAAATGGTCTATGCTAGTCCTTCTGAATTTACTTTGTCCATTACCAGATGATATCTCACTCCTAGCAATTCTTTTTCGTGCTCTGTCTAATGTTGTATTGTTAAACAATAACCTACAGGTCTGGCGATATTTGACATTACCGTATAGATGGACATTTTTGTAGGGGTTAAATTACTAGAAATCCGCAAAATTCAAAACTCAAAATCCTTAGCAGGTATCAGAAACGACAAAAAACTTGAATGACAAAGGTGACATTCAGTTAAAATTGTAAACACATATTTTTAAAACGTCTTGTGAAGGTGAATCAGCACACTTCTTTTAAACGTGATATCATATGTAACAGCTTTGAATCAGCAGATTTTTTTTAATATGAAGAGGACATAATTCCTCTAAACTTAGACAAGGACCATTTGGTTTTCGGGGGGGGGG
>MJUU01073402.1:36998-63823 GCA_002080025.1 Modiolus philippinarum | reverse complement strand
TTGTCTTGATATAGCTGAAATATTGCTGAGTAGACGTTAAACAATATGCAATCAATCAATCTCCAGAGATCTTAAGTTCGTCCTTCCAAATGTAAATATCCTGCCCCTACCCATTTATCCATTTTCATCGTTGTCACAGGGGTATATTCCCTATTAGATTCTAAATTTATAAATATCTGTTTACATATCTATAACACTGGACTTGGATTACTCCAGTAGAAGATGGAGACAATATATGTTTCACATAATCTACAGGAGAGCTTTAAAGTTCATACCCATTTCTCCAGTTTGAAATAAGTGCCCCGGCTGTCTCATTTACCTTATACCTTTATTTCTCCTTTTTTATGCTTCAGATAGTATTTTTTTAAATTCATCAATGTCCCTTCCCCGTTTGATTTTTAATTTGTGAATACTGTTTAAATATCCAGCACTAAGAGCAGGAGACGATATATTTAACAGGAAATGACTCATTAGCACCGAGTCATTGCCTGTTAAGGTAGATAGACACTGTTGCGATGCGCAATTCAATCGCGCATTAAACAAACAAAGAGTCGGATACGGGGTAGGTTTGATTTTTGAGCCGGAACAGTAATTTGACGGCTTTTCCTTTGTGACGTCATAATTGAATGACAGATGTGAAACGTCAAATTTCGTTTACTTTGCCGCGAATTAACTTCCTTTTCCGTAAATAATGTTTAATCCGGCAACTTTGTAAAATATCTCCGTTAAAAGCATGGTGACATATACATTTTTATATTGTTACCGATAAAGTACATCATAAACTATCTTTTCCAGAAAATACATCAAATTCTCATGGATAAAAAGTTCATTTCTATTTAGTTAAAAATTGCCTTTCCATATTTTCCCCGTGCATTCTATGTAAATTTAGGTGAAAAAATGGCTAAAAATGAGCAAACTTTGATCTCAATTCTAGAAAAAGCAAGCATGGTGACCCATAGTTTTTATTACAGATTTCGGGTAAGTAGGATTGGTTCTTCAATTTGCTGACTTACAACAAAATCTCATGGAAATTAATATCACTGTCTATCTACCTTAAACAATCATCAAAGATGAAAAAATAAATTGTTTTCCCTACCTACCGACCCATCACTTAGAAAGAACAGTCGTTGAACTGCAAAGAAACATATTTTTAAGGTCGGCCTTGTTTCCTCTTTTTACCGCTGGGACTTTTAGGTGAATATGGTAAGACTGATTTCTGTACATCTGCATCAGGAGGTCTTCTTTGCACTCATCGACACTAACTCTGTTTTCTATTTGCAACAGCTTTCTGTTGATGTTGTTCAGGTATCTTGTCATGGCAGCAATAAATTCTGTTAATATGTTTGCCCAATCTGCAAATAGTGTTGTGGGTACTGCTGGTGTTGGTGCCACTCTTGGTTGATTGTGTTGTGATGCACGTCGTACGTATAGGTGGCTGAATGACAGCTGGTGCCTCTAATGTTGATGTTGGGATTGGTGTTTGAAATGGCGAAGTGGAATCTTCGTCACAAGTTACGTACGAACAACGAAAGAAGCAGCAATTGCAGGTTAATGACATAAACCAATGCTGAGTACGCCTGTGACCAGGCAAAGGGTGGTACAGGGGTATTTCGTAATAACGTACAGATCACATAAAAGAACAAATATTTTTGCGGTCATTACACCATCTTATAAGTTTCAAAATTTTGCAACTTTGTTTTCTGTGTTCTCGTTTTGGCCGTGTCTTTGGACTTGGATTTTTGTAAATTTCACTCCTTTGTTCCTTCGGTATTCTACTGCCGTTGTTTGTTGAAGTCTGTACATTAAAACAAATCTTAAGGTCAAGTCGAAGTAAATGAACGCCATCTAGTGTCGATTATTTACAAATGCCATGTCCCTGACGTTTTCGATTGTTACACTTTGTCTTTTATGACGTTACGGTGGTTATGACGTAAAATTTCACTGCCTAAGGCAAATATGGTGGAGCATAATCGGCACGACAGATTAAAGTTTCCTATGTTCAAATATTGAACAAGCCTCTTAAATAATACTGTCAGATAAAGTAATACGTCAACATGTACTTCCAAATCAGCTTATTCAATATACTGCGTATCAGCTTATTCAATATACTGCGTCAAAAGTTACTCGTATAACAAATGCTAAATGGGGCCTTATTTTACAATCGGAAACTAATTGTCAGTGGCGTAAACTTTACATTTTCCCTTTGTAGCATTTCAACAGTTTGTGAAGTGGCTTCCGGAACAGTGCGTGCAGGTAGCTCACAATTCGAAACGCCGGATTTAATTCTAAAATGTGGGTTCCAAGTTTCAAGACAAAGTATTAGGGTTTATTGACATGTTTCCATTCTTTCGTTTTTCGCTACCAGGAAGAAAACTGAACCATGAAAGTTTGCATGGTTCGGGATATTATGAATGAAGACCCTGTTGGTGCACATAATTCCTTGACCAATGTAAAATTGTTGAAAAAATTCATGTAATTTTCCGGACCGTGCGAGTATTTGGGCCGAACACGTACGGTCAGGGTAATGTATTATCTAATTGGTCAAAAGCAGAGATTTAAATCCTCGTTATATTGATTTAGTTCACCCTTCACTGTATTTTTTTCTTCAGTTAATACTCTGTTCAGTTGTAAAATTATGAAAATGTGCTGAGAAGACAAAGTTAAGTCAATTCATATTTGGTTAATTTACATTATGCAAAATAAATACGTTTAAACTAAAGTTAATTTAGTTGTTTAGAAATGAAAAAGTGGAGAAAATACTTGAATGTGTTAAAACATGAAAGGGGCGACAGCATTTAGATTTAGCATTTTACTAAATAAAATAATCTCCTGATTCTGTACCACATAGCCGTCTTGGGCGTATTAATTCGGATCCTCGACTGCACGAACTGGGTAACATCATTATTGTATTTTATCATATCTTTCTACTAGATATACCGTCCCCATTTTTCGTAACGCTTTCAGACTGTAGAAGACTCTACTCAAATATAAAATCAATGGTTCCATATGGCATTAAATGTCACCTATGCAGGGCAGTCATATGAGAATGTGCAGAAGGTTAAAATTAAAGTGTTACAACTTTATTTGAAATATTAACCAATTAATGTTGTTCACCTATATTTTTGAAAATATATTTGCTTACTGAAAATGTGCCACATATTCAAACGTTTTCGAAACGAATTTCTTGAGATGCCCAAACGGTCACCATACCGAAACTGTCTGGCTCTATCAAGATTAATGAGTATAGGCATAAGATCGTACCATACGCATACGGTCCGACCATATGAGTAAACGCGTATAGTCCGGAACGCATACTCGGGCGGTCCAAATACGCGTATGGTATGGAACAGAAATATTTAGTGAAGTTTCTTTCAATATTCAGTTTGTTGTTGATAGTTTAAATAAATTATTTTCAAGAAGAAATGTGTGTGACGGTATTGCAAGGTGATATCAAAAAGTCGCAGGTGAATTAATGGGAGTGGATTATGCTCCCAAGCGCCCGGAAAGTGTGTGAGCGGATTGTCCACGATGGTGTTGTATCTTAACTATCAGAAGACTACTGCGGGAAACCTTGGAACAACTAGGTGTAAATGTATTTTTGAGAAAATTTTGCAAATTTTTACTAGCAATAAAATATTCAGTTTACTTTTTATCCATGGTTGGTTTTATTTTCAGCACAAGATTTACTCAAGATTTGACATAAATTTCTTTGCACACACAAAACATATAAAAAAATATGCTACAATAATGTTTTTTTTTGTTTTTTTTTTCTTTTGAATAAATACAAATATTTCCGTCAATTTTGTTCTGTATAAGGCCTTTCCGACAATTTATGACTAATCAGTACAGATTACACCGAAATGCACAGAAAACCGGAATAATGATTGAAGGCAAATAAACCCAAAGTTCCCAAAACGACTTAAGCCATTTCCAAGCAAGGTCAGTGCTTTACATACGATGGAGATATAAGTGACTTTAGATAGCCGTGTTATTTCAGAAAATAATTATCCTTTTTCTCTCTTGCATGTGATTACATAGCGAGACAGAGTTTCGAGATCAAAAGACAACAAAAGCTCCGTTCTTATAACTACTTCCGATCTGCTGATAAAAAAGCCCGTTAAATTTGCGACAAGGCCAGATTTTGGAGAAAATATATAAATGAGAATGTCGGAAAAACAAACGTATGTCCATTATTTGATGACCAACACCATGAGGATATAAAGCCAGTTTGTTAGAGTGTTTTGGTATTTGTACCATATTTACCGAAAGCATACATCTATACACTCAATTTAACGTCTTTTGAACAATGTTTCAATGGCTGAAATATTGCTGAAGTTGGCGTAAAACATCAATCAATCAATCAATCAATCTTATCGCATCGGACGTCATACTAGACGTCGTAGAAAATTACTTATTTTCCGACAGCTTACAGCAGTGAAACGAACCCGGTTACCCCCATTTTAAAAAATCTTTTCTGAAAGCTCTGAATCTAAACATTAACATATCAATTTTTAAAAAAAAAATCATGGTTAGAGGAAAATTTCCCAGTCATTTTAGTGCAAATATTAGCGTAAAATTGGCATTTTCCGTATATATTGTATGTTAATTTCTTTCAAGTCGGTACCTTACTTTGAATACGAATTGTGAAGAAACGAGATCGGTTACCCCAATTTTATTTTTGGTATTTCGAATCTACTTAACAATAGAAACATCATATCGAAAAATTTCAAAAATTCATGGTTTCAGTCATTTACTTCGACTTGACCTTAAATACACATTTTCTGTTGGTAAGAACAATAGCTCAGAATAAAATTTAAATGAATTCGGGGTGTGGTATTTTGTCTTTCCCGTGGGATATCTCGGTTAATTATTATGGATGGTTACTCCTCAGGTTTTTTTCTTAAAGATTGTCTTTCTTTTTGATCTGATGTTTTATACACCGTACAAGTTGTCTTTTTAAAAAGTATACACTATTATTTATTAATTTATTAACTTATTTATTTTTAATTTTTAACCACCAGTAATGATTTCAAATTTATATATATTTATATATTTCGTAATTAACACCTTTGACGCTGAGATTATTATTTATTATATGACACGAAATTTTATAACAGTCATGCACACGTAACCGTTGTATAATCTCACCTATAACTGGATACATGAAGGCTTTATTTTCTTAATATGTGTGTCATCTGTAATGATTGGATTATAGTCTTGGTACAGGACAATTGTATTACAGACATGTGCATAATCTCTCCTATAACTCGATACAAAAGTAATTGTTTTATTAGAGGGCACTGTATAGTTTTCGTTATATGACGAATATACACTGCATCTCGTCGATTAGCAGAACCCGAAAAAGAGCGAATTTACCCCACGTGCACATAAAGTATAAAGCAAAGTATCCAAGACTTGTTAGTAATCTGCCAAACGCAAATATGACTTGCTAAATTGACCACATCAATAAATTGGAGGTCATCAGACTATATCAGAAAGGCAACTTGAGGCACAGAATTTAAAAGTATCCCGCCAAGCAATTTCGTTTTGGACCGATATTTACGAAACTGGAAACTTTGGTGGACTGCCATCCTTGACAGAGAAGAAAATAACAAAGTTCAAGAAAGAAACATCAACTGACGTTTCAACGGCCCGGGCAACACTACAGCAGACACCTGCAACATCCAGTGCCGACCTTTACAAGATCCTAAAGACATCCGGCTCCGACATCAGCCAACAGTCAAAAGAGAGTAATCAAGCTTCAACCAAGCCGGATTATACCTGGTTTGCCATGTAAACAAAGCCAAAAGATCAGACTTTTGTCGCCACCTACTACATACGTACGAGAACTTCCAGGACGTATTTTTTTCAGATGAATGTTCTGTTGAGCTTCACCAGAACAAGATTACATTCTACCGTCCCATAGATGCAGCCTAATTTTCTAACAAAAATTTATGTTTATTTGAAATCCTAATTGTTTTAAAATGGAGTAGCGAGCCCCCTAAATAATATTTGGATTGTTTCGAAACCTTATGGGTGATTGTGTTTTTATCAAATTACAATCATGATTTGTTGTGATTTCAGTTTTTATTTGATATCAGAATTTATTACTACTTACTACTTTGTCACAAGCACATTAATAATTTTCAATGTGCGAAATGTTTCTTCTTAACTTCTACTCGAGGGCATAAGTTTTTAATAAAACACATCATGTTTAGTATTGTAAGAGTTCTTTTATATGCTTTCCTCTTATTATGAGACTTATTTGTTTCGAGTAATCCCCATTTCACTTCTTCCGGGTGTTATACCAGTGTCAACAAGAAGTCAATACCTTGCTTAAAACTTTAAAAATAGACATCAAAGTTGTATTGAATTGGTGATTAACTGCATATTATGGCTTAAGCAAAGACCGGTCATAGCAATCATGAATGTCTGCTTCATTTTGTCTTTTTGTCTCAAAAACAGTTTCTAGATTGCATTGAATACTCTCCAGTTTGGACATATTGTATAATAGTTTTTACTACCCCCTGGCTTTAATGTAGTTCCTTGTATTATATGTCGAAGAGCAGTGAAATTGTTAAAAAAAAATTGAGTTCGTTGTAAAGACGAAAAACCAAATTTCCCAAAATTCAAACAGTGCCTGCAGGTTATGCTCGTGCTAACATGTTTTTTTTAAGAAGGGATGTTTGAGTTCTAGTGCTGCTCATGAGGAATTAATTTCCGAAATGGCCATACAGCTCATTTAAATTATTGCGGTTTGAGTTAACATATGTGTCATGATCTGATGTTCATTTACTCCATATTCTTTCGTAAAATATGTAAGCGAACTAAAAATAGGGCGAGGTTGGGAAGTGGACGGGTGGGGTGGTGCACGGGGGATATTCCGGCTCATGAATAAATTATGCTCATGCTTTACTGTTACACGGGGACATAAATGTTGAAACACATCTTGTGTTTATTTAGCAACATATTTAACTCCAACGAAAGGATATCATGAAGTAAAATTTTCAAAACACTTAATAGTTTTTTTTTTTTTTTGACAGAACAACCGCCAAAAAGCAACACTCCCAACAAGGGCGCAGCGTCCCTCTATTTCCTTGTATCTGGAACACTGGTTTATATACTGGTTCTCTCAATTGGTTCACCTGTATATATTGGTCACCTTGTTGACTGTTTTATACGTCAGTTCATTTATGTATCCTGATCCCTTTAATAACGTTTGAAACTTTGAATGTTTATATACAGGTGCCGTTTATGACTTAAATATTAAAATAATTTTTCACGCCATTATGAACTGAATTGCGACAGCCATTACCATATTTTCCTATTCAAATTTTATATAAGCGTACTCTATACTTGTTTTAATCTCTCTGAATAGTCAAGCATGTTATAAAGTTATGTAATGGCTCCTTAAAGATTGATTATCTTTTTGTTTTCAGAAACCAGAAAGGTTCTGCATATACTGCAAATCTGTTGTTAAAAATGGAACGCTGAAATGCCACATAAAACAGAAACATAAATTAGAAAATGATGTAAAAGAGATCCTGACTAAGCCTCACAGTATTCAGAAAGCATTTTTTGAGTGGAGAATCTCAGACACCCAGGGGTAAGATTTCCAGTCTCAGACGAAGCGTGCTGAGCCCGAGATGATTGAAATCTTACCCGAGGGTGTCGGAGATTCTCTTGTCTTGCACTTCCACTGGTGTTTGATTTTATTTCTCACTGTATACGCCATTAAATATACTAAAATCCACACAAAAATGTCGTCCCCTTTCGTCTGTTTACGCAAAGAGTTATGTCCCTTTTTGTAACGTCATAATATCAGGAATGTACACCGGAGCGCGCCATATTTTAAAAGTCGATTTTTCACGTTTTTTCCTGTAAAAGTTTACTTTTAAGTGATATAACAATTTTATAATACGTAGATAAAATTCACTTATGATCACTAATGAGGACAGATGTAGACTATAGACCGTTATGTGCAAACACCATATTTGCCGGTAAACTGCACGTGATTTGTTTTTGTCTTACACTAGTGTAAGACAAGGAAATCTCACACCGCTAAAAATAGGAACTGCTGTGTCTCAAAAGTGAGAAACCAACCTCTTTTGGAAGACCGCCTCATTTTGTCCTCTCTGTGAAAAATTCATGTAAAATAAACCTCTTTTGAAAGACCAACTGTCTTGGAAGAAAACTTTCTGGTGGCAAAAGGTTGATTGATTGATGTTTTACGCCAACTTCAGCAATATTTCAGCTATATTGTGGCGAGAACTGTTGAGTATATTAGACAATTTTAATAAATACATAAAATATTAATATAAAACCATATAACTTTATACAAGTAAAAGAAATGTGTAAAATGTAAAATATAATCAAAAGGGATGGCCTCTCAAGACAGGTTTCACTGTATCTATGTCAGCCATGGTCTAGGTGAGCGAAACAGGCTCTTGAGGGCCTCTTGTTATGTTTATTTTTAATTAGGCATCCAGTGTTTGAAACTAAAATGTAATGTAATGTGTTTAGGTCCATAGTTTGGTATTCTGATGAGATATCTTTATGATATTGAAACACAATATTCATCTTAATGATTACCACCAAAAGCACCAACAATTAGGTGTCCATGACCTACATGTCATGCTTGAATGACTTAGGTTAAATTTTGTGTTTAGGTCCATTTATCACAAACTATACATGATATCTTTATTATATTGCATCATCATATTCACCTTTATGAAGAATCAATAATTAGGCGTCTATAACGTACATTTGATGCTTTAGTTATTTTGGTTAAATTTTACGTTTAGGTCCATTTCTCACAAACATGATATTGCATCATAATATTCACCTTAATGAGTACTACCCAAAGCACCAACAATAACGTGTCCATGATCTTCATTTCATGCCCGAGTGACATTGGTTAAATTTTGTGTTTAAGTCCATTTCTCACTTACTATACACAGTATCGTTTTCACTTTTCACATTTATGAGTACTACCCAAAGCACCAACAATTAGGTGTCCACAACCTACATTTCATGCTTGAATGACTTTGGTTACATTTTGCATCTAGGTCCATTTATCACAAACTATACATTATATTTTTATGATATTGCATCATTATATGCACCTTTATGAGTACTACCAAAAGCACCGATAATTAGGTGTCCATGAACTACATTTTATACTGAGTGTCTTTTGATGAATTTTGCATTTAGATCCATTTAACTACATTCTTATAATTTCTTATTCATAGAACAGATGTTTTTCTGGAGTTCCTGTCCATTTAAGTCCATTTAAAATACTAATAGAGCTGAAGTGGGGCATTCGTGTCTTAAAGACACATTCTCTATTTTTTAATTAACTGGCCTCAAAGAATATATATATTTTTTCATATTTTTTAATAGTACAGGTTTTATATTTTTCAGATAACAAGCTCACAACCATTATGATCGCAGATTTCTTCTTGGAGCAAAGAAAACATTGAAACCCCGCTTAATGACATAAACCAGGCATTGCACTCTTAGTAAAGGCCCGCTGAGTCCAGTCAAATTTCAGGTGAAATGAGAAATCAGTACCCTACAGCCTTCTACTTTAACAACTGTTAAAAGGAAAGCCATATCAACATGTGAATCAGTTTTGAATGGTAATTACATTTTAGACAGACATTTTCACAATTCACATAGCTCTGAAATTGCAAGAAGGTCGCTATAATGACATTATTTATCGCCTATCAATATTATTATCTTAAAATTATGTCAAGTTCAAAGTTTTACTTCAATTTAAACTGATAATAAGTCCTTGAAAATACATTTTATCATAAACTTTCTTCAAGAAACATAGCTAAAATGAAGTAAATTAAAAGCAATTTGCTTGTGTTGTGCAATCAGTTAAAAAATCCAACTGATCTATCATAACCGACAGATTATCCAATACTTCGATTTCGGGAAATGGCGCTCTTCCGATTTGGAGGTAAATAATAGTCACTTGATCATGTGACTTAAAAAAATCTATGCAAGTTTATATGGCGGCAGTTACGAAAAAACCAAAATACACCAGCAACTATTGGTGTGTTTTACCTGGCTGTACCGCTGACAGTAGGAAGAAAAATAACAAAAATAAGTACCCATGGATGGAAAATGTCTTTTGCTTACCATTCCCAACGGCCAAAAAGAACAACAAGCTACGTTTGAAATGACAGAGATGATCAGACGGCCGTTGGGTTACGAACCATTACCACACCATACAGTCTGTTCCAGACATTTCAAGAAGGAAAGGGATGTTCCTGAATTGTTTCCTTGGAATAATTTTGGAGTTTTTGAACCACACAGAAGCATATATGCAATCTCAAAACGTGAGGAAAAAACCCACACATGTAGAGACTTGGGTAAAGAGAACAACCTGACTAACGCGGATAGTGCTGTTGAGGAACATTTACCTGTGGACAGAGAAAGTAAGTATGACATGAAAATCAAAATACCACAGAGGCAGGTCAAGGTTTAAATGTTTATAAATTTTGGAATTGGGACAGGAAAAAGGGGGGGGTAAAATTATAAAAAGGGTTACTAGCTGAGGGCCCATTCTCGCCAGATACCCAATCTCGCCAACCACAATTTTTCTGTTAATTTGAAAAGGTCAGTTTAAATTTAATTCACTGATTGAAATCAACATATAATTTGACTTTACAGGGAACCATACCTTTCACCAAAAAAAAATCTTAAAACTTTTTGTAAAAATGGTAAGTGGCGAGATTGGGTACCTGGCGAGAATGGGTCCCAAGCCAGTATATGGTATTTCTAATATGATGTCCTTCATACGCTTTGAGAACACATGAGGGTTCTTATAAGCATAAAGTTCTCCGATGACAGTAAATATTCGGACGTCACAATATCAACAGAAATAAAGGGCTACGCAAAGCGCAGCATGATACGACCGCAGCACATTGAACAGGGGTATAAATGGACAAATGTTGACACAAAATGATTGTGGAAATAGTAAAGATGCAATCTTAAATATGTTGGCTACCTCCAGTAACACAATGCCAAATCAAAATTTTAGGTAATTTGAACAATTGCAATTTTGACCTTGTTTGATCGCCATAAATCTTGGCAACTGTAAGAGGTATGCCAAATCCGACAACATACTACTGTAACATTATATTAACAGGAATCCGAAGAAACAAACCCCATTAAAATCAGATAAAAATAAAAAATTTACATATTTTGAAAAATTGCAATTTTGGCCCCTTTGACCCCTAATAGCTCGGAAACGGTAAGGGCTACGTCAAATCTGTGGACATACTACCGAAAGCTTACGTCAAGAGAAATCCAAAGAAAAAAAATCCCGTCGAAATCTGATGTAAAATAAAAATTTTACTTATTTTGAAAAATTGAAATTTCGGCTCCTTTGAACCCTTATAGCTCGGAGACAGTAAGAACTAGGCCAAATCTGTCGCTTGGTATAAAATATTGAAAAATATAAGGTCTGACCATATTCTAATTCGAATAAAGCCCGTTTGCAAGAATATGTTTCTTAAATTTGCTGAATTCTGGCCACAATATGCACACGTTTTACATATTTTCCAACCTAATGGGTTGGGTGGGATTCTCACCACTGGTTTTTGCCACTGTATCCTTTAAAGATGAAAATTGCAGAGTTTAACGTTTGGAAATCTATTATATTATTAAAGCTGTTAACTTTCCAAATATTAGAAAAAAAACGGAAGATATTTTGATGAATTTAAACAAATACTCTTATATCTTTCAACTGTCATAAAATATTTTAAATTTTGTGAGGTCTGCTCTTACCAAAAAAGGCAAAATTGATATATATGTAATAGAAAAAATGTTTTGAGGTAAACAGATCATGCTGTAAGAAGAAGATAAAATTCATGTGTTGAAAATGTAACACACAAGATGAAGCCGATTTGTTTGTTTGTTTTGTTTTTTTTTTTTTGTTTTTGGTAATTATTGTACTGCTCCATATTTTGACCAGACATACTTTAAGTAGAATTGAGTTTCACATTTTATTTATAATATTTTGTTTGAATTTTTTAAGGCTGCAGGGGAAAAAAAGAAGAAATAAGTAAAAGAGACTATCCTATAGTTATAAATGATGGTACTGGAGACAAATTCCTTCCTGTGCTGAATGTGATTGATGTAAATACTTCTTTCACAAGTTTAAGTGAACTTCCAGGTTAATGATACAAACACACCACATGCATATACTTCCAAGTTAGGATGTCAAATGTCTTTCTCATCGGTTTTATGAGCACATGAATTGAATAAATGGCACTCTGTTTCTATTATAACCTAGTATAAATCATGTAAATAGTATCAGTATAAATCTGAACAGGTTCATACTAGTATGTATTTAGTATTCACCTCAGCAAAAGTCCTTAAATGATAAATATATGTACATGTATATACAAATAACTAAATACCGAAGTTACTGTGAATTTATATTCTGCATATGCGCATTTCGACAACAAATGTCTCATCAGTGCAGATAAAATCTAAACGTTTGGAAGACCATAAAATCAAAAATATTCAAAACTGATAGAGAACAAATAACCAATATAATCTAAATGTAAAGCCAAAATCAGCTAAGGACAGAGCTTTGCATGAGGGAGATACTCCTTAGTTTTCAACAAAATTAACAAAAATTTAGATATTGCAAGATTTCAAATAGAATCGGCTTTCGGGTCAGCACCGAAGTACTGACTACTGGGCTGGTGAATACCCTCGGGGACTAACAGTCCACATTTGTCCACAAATGAACAAATGAAAGGATATGATTTACATGTACATTATGTATGACATGTGCTATGTTGTTGTTCTTCATCTTGAAGTCACCATGAGGTCTTCATCAGTTAGCCATCACAATGGTCACTACTAGTTGAATGAAATAAACATGTTCTTTGGTACATGCTAATAGGCCATAATGGCAAAATGAAATATAGATACTAATAATAATAAATACTGATCAAATGAAATAAATTTGTGCATATTGATATTATTAATAATCGCGGTCAATACATACTGCTGAAATTAAAACATTACAAGACCCCTTTAAAACGATTTAGGCAGGTGTTCCACTTATAATCTAGATTATAGTCATATTGCTGAAATCCAAACAAAACATATTGCAGAATGTTTCTAAAATTCCCGTTTTCTGATTTGATTTCCATGGCAACTAATTGATTGAATATTGTTTAACGTCTACTCAGCAATATTTCAGCTATATCAAGATGAGAACAAGTTTGTTAATAAATGATCACTTTGGGGTATGGAAAGGGTCATGGGACGGGAAACTCCGACTGCCACTGGAAAAGTAGGATGAAATCGAAAGGGCGGGGAATTTAGCCTTGTAGCCGATCACCTACGGACCACCCCAAAAAGAGCTTGCTACAAGGGTTCTTTAACGTGCAGGATTGATTGAATGAATATTGTTTAACGTCTACTCAGCAATATTTCAGCTATATCAAGACGAGAACAAGTTTGTTAATAAATAATCACTTTGGGGTGTGGAAAGGGTCATGGGACGGGAAATTCTGACTGCCACTGGAAAAGTTGGGTGAAATCGTCAAGGGCGGGGAATTTAGCCTTGTAGCCGATCACCTACGGACCACCCCAAAAAGAGCTTGCTACAAGGGTTCTTTAACGTGCAGGAAGCATGGCGTTTCTTTCAACACGTGGACCTGAGTTTACATCCCATCCGAAAGATGGGTTGTGTATTTATGAATCGCCCACAACCACGGAATGGGTCCTATTTCTATATCCCGCGACCCTCGGGGTCAGCCCCCGTTTAGGAGGGGTCACACCCCGCAAGCCGAAGATACTAGGTTCTATTTCTATATCCCGGGGTTCCCTCGGGGTCCTCTGTTAGGAAGACTCATACTCCAAGCTCAGAGGATGCTGCGGGCCTATTCATAAGCCGGGACCGCGCACGGCGGCCATGGCAACTGAAAGCTGGACTATCCATCGGACCACATTTCATAAAAAAATTTGGGGTTTCATTATAATCTAGCTAATACATATTGCTGAAATGAAAATGTTTGAAAATATGATCTTTGGGGTCAGCCTCCGTTTAGGGGTTCCCTCGGGTCCTCTGTTAGGAAGACTCATACTCCTAGCCTAGAGGATGCTGCGGGCCTATTCATATGCTTTTTTTTTTTACTAAAAGTACATTCAAGAATGTTACTATATAACAGGAGAGCTGGGAAGCTAGAGGCTCTTAGGTAACCATGAGTTATAAAAAAGATATTAAGGCTAAAGGTTTCCTGACTTCTGCTCTCTTTAGAGAAATATAGAAGGTTGTTTTTACTGCATGGAGCGTGGCGTTTCTCCACAGTTTTGCTACAATGGTTCTCGGTCAGGCTTTCCGTATTATGACCTGACCTGACTACCCTGCAGCAAAGACAGGGTCTTCCCCTATCCACCACCTGGGTGGATGCAGAAAGGTGAGAAAAGAACTGGAGGGAGTTGAGCACAGGATAGCTCGTCAATGGATATATAGAGACAATGTACGCGCTTGGCACACAATACAAGCCTTCCCAGGCATTTTTGAAGGCATAAGTGATGGACGGAAAAGAAAAACCGTCTCAGGCGGAGAAGGAGAGATGAATTATAATCTTGGTATGCCTGGCCATCTGATATGAGTTCGCTTCGCGGATAGTCTGCTTCATTTCGAAGCAAAGACCTTCTGTAGAAGAAGGCGTTGATTTACCTGATCTTATATCAGATAGATTGAATACCGGCCAGTGGACTGTGCCTTCCATGAAATTGGAAGAATACGAGGACAGAACACCAGCACGGAGTCCTCCCTACCCTGTCCAAGAGGTCTCAGAACAGCACTAAGAAGACCACCTCAAATTGTTCAGAACAAACCTTCTCCTAAACGAACAAGGGAGGTTGTTAAGATTATATTCCCCACAAGAGCGGAAGAATCGGATTACGATTTCTACTATGATTCGGACGCATTCATCGAATCTGATTCTGATCATGAAAAGGAATATGATCATGATTCCGAAGAAAGCATGTATGATGAATCTCCTGGGGTACGTCAAGAAGAGTCTCCCAAAAGAAGCTGCTGCACATGTACGTGAACAAAGAGAACAAAGCGATACTGATGAATCAGTAATTGAAATAAGCCCATCGAACTTTGAGAATAGAAATTCCTCTATTTCCGCTGAAGGTCAAGAAACTCAGCCGGAAAAATCCATCCGACCAAGTGGCTCGAGCAGAAAGCGATACTGATGAATCAACCATTAAAGTGATTTCAGCTGACTTTGTACATCTAATTTCCCAAGGTTCAGCTGAAGTACGGCAACAAACTCAGCCTGAAAAGGGAGATGTGACAGAAATTGCTACTTCGGAATCTGATCGTAGTCCTGCCTTAGTTTCCGCTGAAGTCAGTCAACAAACTCATGGGCAAAGCTCAAGGAAGAAGGGGAGACGGCAATAGAGGTCAAGCGATCTGACATTTAAACCGCTGAAGTACGTCAACAAACTCAGCGGGAAAAGCTCGCGGAAGAAGACAATGGAGGACAAGATCTCTGATATTAAAACCACTGAAGTACGTCAACAAACTCGGCGATTAAATACCCCTGAAGAAGGGGTGATCATAGAGATCGACACACGCTTGAGTAAGTCGAGAGACTCCACAGGAAAGCCCCCCCCCCTGGGGATGGGGAAAGGCTAGAGGCAGAAGGTCCTACCATTTCTGATATCACAACCACAGCTTACACATCAGATAACGTAATCAGTGATTTGGAATCAGAAGGGGAAGCCTGGCGTCCCAGTAAATACATTAAGGCTTACCATCAGGAACAAAGAGAAGACGAGGAAGACAGTGAAATAAATTCCAATAGTAAACGATCAAAGTCAGTCTGGGAAAGGAAATGGGTGAGCGAACAGCCGGCAAAGTGCGTGAGACACCGGTCCTCTGATAAAAGCAAAACCAGCTACTGGTGTGGCATTTGAATTGTTATAAAACAAATCTGGCACGACATATTAAGCAGGTGCATTGTGACCTAACAAGGGCTGAGCAAGACATCGTAAATGAGGACAAACAGAAAAAAGGTGTCGGAAAATTGAGAAAGTTGACTCGAAGGGAAGTTGCCATGGCACCTGTAGGATATGCTCAAAAGAGGTCACAAGGATTGACCAACATTTGAACAGGACTCACAAACTTGTAGTGAAAAAAGTACGCAGAAAGTAGGAAACAGACCGAAGTACTTCGGCGTCAAGAGCAGGAAGAGAAAGAAGCACTGCCATCTCAGTCTAGACTTCCACCTGAAACTGTTCAAAAGGTTATTAGATGAATTTAAGACCCATACATTGTATATCGTCCTAAGGTGGATCATGCAAGACTAAACAACGAACAACGGCAGTAGAATACCAAAAGAACAAAGCACAAGATTACACAAATCAAAGTCCAGAGACACGGCAAAAGCAAGAACACCAGAAGACGGAAGACCAAAGACACCACATGCCCAGGCTTTCCATTTTCTGACGTGATTACCCAACTGCCATTGTACATTAAAAAATTGGTAAGGGGAGAAATTTAGCCTATCACATGAACCTTTTGCGACTACTCTTTATCGAGAAATATAGAAGGCACTTAATAATTCATGAGACGTGTCCTTGCTCCATACTGTTCGTCTACAATGGTTCGCGTTGCAGTCTTTCTGTATGGAGAAAATGGGTAGGGGCGGGAAATTAAGCGTTCCGAATTATGACCAGACTACCCCGAATGGGCATTCCCGTATCCACCCATTGGGACGCGCTCGGCAGCATTTTATTGACAGAGACCCACTTCAGTTTTCCGCTTTCAAGAACGTTGTCAATCTATCGATAGCTTCTCCCCAATTCAGGAAACAGGTATGATTGATTTCAAGGATTATGAAAAACCGTATCTCCGTAGTGCGTATTTTACTTGAAAATCCGTAGAAAATACTGAAAATCCGTAGTGGTAAACACCATTGCTGCTACTTTTCAAATGAAAGATTTGAGCTGTCTTTGCAAAATAGGTGACGCCGGGCAAACGTTAGAAATCCTTCAAGAGCAAGTCATGGACACACGCACTAGAAAATTAGAAAAAAAAGAGACGCCACTAGCCTAAGGAACAATGAGTAATTATTTATCGTCCCTCAAGAAATTTTTGGCGTTTTTAAAGTTAGACCCTGTTAGAATCAATTATTATTCCTCGCATGAGCGCTTTGAATTAATCTTCGGTCACGTTCAACGCTGCTACTGCTACTACAATAAATTAAAGGTAGAGCAGCAGGGTCACATTGAAGCGTGGTCGGACGCACCGGGAGTTTTCCGTGAACTTGTGCGGCATACATGGAATCCAAGCTAGAAGAAAAAATTGAAGGCTGGTTCCGTATGCTTAAAGATACCACACACGACGAAGTATTTTCCATTAGTAAGCAAAACTATTACATGATGCGCTCACACCTGATGATACTCGTTGAACTGATTAATGGCAAAAGAGCGGATGATTTAGGCCATCTGACTGTCAATAAGTAAATGCCGGAGAAGTTTCAGAATGGGACTATGTTGTGAGAGTCCGAGAGCATAAAGTAAAAAGCAGGACATGCACATTGAATCTGGTTGGCGACCTCAGATGGATGGTCGAATATAATATTGTGCATGTCAGAAAACGACTGACAAAGGCATGGCAATATCCAAGGATAGAGTATTCCTCAGAATGGGTGGGACGCCGCTTACTAGTTCACAAGTCGTCGAAGCAACGAATACAGCCTGGGATATCTACAAACTGAGCTACCCCGTCTAACCACACGGCAGATAAGGAGCTTCATCATTACGGAACATAGATTCTCTGGATCGTACTCAAAGACCGAAGAGGCGTTAGCGACTCTAATGACGCATAACGTATCGACTGCAACCCGCTACTATGATCGTAGCCAAGGTTTGAAAAAAGTAGCCAAGGCCAGCCACTCGGTGTTTAAACTGGCAGCAAATTAGTACGGCAATCCACTGACCGGAAGAAGAATCGGACGAGTCTGAATTAGAATATGTTGATGAACCTAGAGATGTAGACTCGTTCGAATCTGATATCTTTAATGCTGAAGAAGAATAATCTGCTGCCAGACCTTCTGTCATCTTTGTCAACGCCAAATTTACGTGACAATAAGTGGTTGTTTTCTGGATATATCAACAAATAATCCCGTTTTTGACAATTTTCACCGACATAATTCAAAGCATTACGTCTTGGTGTACAATTTTTACTGGAATTGTAATGTGTATTTAGAGACAACGTGTCAGGAAATGCTTCCCGTTTCTGGTACACGAGTTCCAAATTGGAGCTCGGATCTTGAAAATGTGATGTACAAGTGTCACTATCGAGGGATGTTTTGTACGATTTATGATTTGGATATAAATGCTGAACATAGTGAGATTTCATGTTTAATTGTGACTCATTCTGTCTATCAATTGTGTCGTTAGATGTTGGATTTGAATTAACAATGTGTTCATTGCCATTTGGACTTGCTACGGCACACTCAAATTGGTCAACATCTTTGCATTCCGGTAAGTTTTTACTTTCATTTGACATTTTTACATATTATGAACTGTTTTAACTTCTTCCGTCGTTACTGTTTTTGTGTCTGACCAAACAAAACTTGGTGTGAACGGACTGAAAGGCGTCGTATCCTGTAACTAAATTTGTCATGGTTCTGTATGTTCAAATTGTCACTTCAGAAGTTTTACGGTCGTCACCACGATTTGACAGACCATTACAATGTTTCTGTTTCACAAATGAGAACAGATATCTTTGGGTAGATCCAGAGTTTGTTACCGGACTGACTAACACCGACTGTGACAAAATCGGACTTTTCACCGGCAGAGGGACGGGTGCCACGCGTGGAGCAGATCATGCTTACCCTTCCGGAGCACCTGATGATACATCAGTTTTAATAGGGGTTCACACTGCTAGTGCTTTAGTTTTGATGCGTTTATGTTCTTTTTTGTTTGTTTGCTATGTCTTTGTCATACTGTCTCAATTCGTGTTGCTGTGAATTGCCGTGATTTTGCATTTATGATTTTAGAATTTCCCCTTTCCTCGTTCTTGCTTCGGTATTCGTTTGCCGATGTATCCTATCTAATTTGTAAGATTTTAACAGTAATCTGGATGTGTTTTGCATTTCATTACACGTTATATGTCTAGGGATCCCTTGCCCGATATAAGTCAAACTGACGTCATGAACCTGGTCGGAGATTCCGGGTCAACGGAAGTTGCCCGACGCGCTTACAATGAAAAAATCTGGGTCAAAGCTTAATAAAGCCAAAACGGACTATAAATAGAAAATAAACCAGCCAAAATAAATACGAAGGCAAACGACAGTGACAACCACATAATATTATTGGTGTTATTTGTTGGTCTGTGTACATCAAAATAAATTCAGAGGTAAAATAATTTTGTTGGTATGTGTACATTCAATGGGTAGCGAAATGAAAAGCTGTAGCTTTTTAGCTAATCAAATCAGTGACGTCACAAAATTAATTATTTCAACATTTATTTGCATCGCACGGTAATCGGATTTCAAATATTTTTTAAGATACAAGTGCGATTTTGGATATCGAGGTTTTCATAAATTTACTACCCATATATCTCTGAATACTTTGAAATGTACGTTTCAAGTATTTGAGAATTGTGAAAAATTTGATTGTGAATATACAATCAAATCTATAATCGGAAATTTTATATCCTGTTAAGTTGTTAAATGTTTTCAAATCAGACACCAAATGACCTCAACTAACAAATGATACATATCATACTTGCGATTGGAAAAATGTATATTTATGACCTAAATAATTAATGATGAAATGATTTCTTGCCAACTTAAAGGTTCAACAAGTAAAGCATCATAACGGCGAACAAGGTTGTTATAAGCCGCTGTCTAAGATACACAATGTAAATGTTTGAGTAGCAGTTAGTATATGGTGTGTGTAACTAGCAGGGTGAGTTGGTACACGTTTCCTGATCGATATGTTGCTGATGGCAGTGGATTTTACTCGTTTGACACCGTTTCATGTGAAACGTCGCTAATTGATCTTTGCCTGATTATTCTGGTTTGCAGTGCATGCAATCTGCATGTTGTATAAAACATTGGTTGCAGTTGCCACATTGTAGTTTCCCCATGTTGAACCGTTCAAACTAAAACCATACCGTAAAACCTTTCCTGTTAGAAGTTTAAATGTTTTCTGAACCTACTCTAGTTCACAGGAAATAATCGGTAAACCAAATTAAATTATAAAAATGATTCCCATCAACAAATGCAAAGTTTGCAAAGCCGAAAATGGTGAAGCAAAACCAAGAGTAACAAATTTTTCTAAAATTTGATTCTCCTACAATATGTTTGTACTTATAAACTTTGAACATGTCTGACTTGCCTGTATTAGAAGATTCCCACCCTCTCACTTTCATGTTCAATAAATATTCAAGAAAATGCTCTTTCCAAAGTGACGACAAATTGTTCACATTGCATTATAATTACATTTCATGAATATTCATTTGAATTCCGTCAATTTGATAGGTGAACATCGCTCAAGTGGCATATCCAGGTGAAGTTGCAATTCCCATGAAACACATTTGATCATATGACCACGTGGCGGATATATAAGTAAAAAAAAAGAATCCAATTGTATATGATGTTCTATCTTTTTAATAACTTGGTTTTTATGATTTGGTTTTATAATGTAATTATAAGAATTGAATGCATTATTTTGAAGTTTCATAGGGATTGTGAAAGTGCTGACCTGGTGCACATTTTCAACATGAAGCGCTAACGCGCTTCATTAAAAATGTCCTTCGGTCAACACTTTCATACCCCAATGAAACTTCAAAGTAATGCATTCAATTCTTAAATGAAATTAGATAATTATTGAAATATTGCAAGGTCCGTTAAATGTTTATCAAAATTGTTCATAGCTTTGTTATGATTGCGCGGTATAGAAAATGAAAATTTAAAAGAACATCAAGATTTTTTTGTACAAAAAAGTATGTTAGTCTTGAGTTGAACGGTGATATTGTAAAAATGCAGTAATGAACCTTATCATCTTTCCTGTCGTTATTTATTTTGTCTCTCGTCTGAATTATTATTTTTCTAATGCAGTTCGCTTGTAAATTGTGGCATTTGATTGTAGTTTTCGGTCAATGTTGTCCTGTTTTTTTTTTCTTTTTGTAATATATCGCTGGTGAGCAGTGTGGACATACGTCTTATTAGTTTTCGTTTGTCCGATACATAGAGCTCCCCCTGTACAATGTCACGTGACTTAACATGACAAGATGTACGTTCTTTGCAAAAATATAATGTCAAATGAAGGAAAAAACAAACGAAATATGTTAACTATTCGATGAATTTATATTTTCATTTCGCCTCTGGGTATAGAAATAGGACCTAGTATCTCCGGCTCGCTGGATATGACCCTTCCTTAACAGGGCTGACCCCGAGGGAACCCCGGGATATAGAAATAGAACCCATTCCGTAGTTGTGCGGGATGAATAAATACACAATCCATCCTTCGGATGGGATAAAAACTCAGGTGCCACGCTTCCTGCACGTTAAAGAACCATTGTAGCAAGCTCTTTTTTTTAAGTGGTCCGTAGTTGATCGGCTAGAAGGCTAAAATCTCCACCCCTTTCGATTTCACCCTACTTTTCCAGTCAGAATTTCCTGTCCCATGACCTTTTCCATACCCCAAAGTGATTTTTTATTAATAAACTTGTTCTCGTCTTGGTATCGCTGAAATATTGCTCAGTAGACGTTACACAATATTCAATCAACCAATAAATCTTGATACCAGCTTTTCGGTAGTATGTCAACGAATTTGGCGTAACACTACTGTTTACTTGCTCTAAGTGTCAAAGGGGCCAGAATTTCATTTTTATACCCCGCCACACGTAGTGGCGTGGTATTATGTGATACCCTCAGTCGTGTGTCCGTCCGTCCCCCGAAGGTTTCCGACTGATAACTTTTGAACGGAATAACATACAGTCTTCAAACTTGGTATGTAGCTTGTTCACCACAAAACTCAGGTCGACTTCGAATATGGGTTCAGAGGTCCAAGGGGTTCTGGAGTTATGCCCCTTGATACTTCGAAATTTTGTGAAACGTGGCGGGGTATCATGTAATCCACCATTACTATTTTTTAGATAATGTGTACAAATTTCGATGGAATTGTTTCCTGTGGAATCCTTTTGATATAAAATGGAATAAAAAAGATAACAGGAAACACCTACAATGGCCGAAAAACATAGCCACATGCCAGAAAGTAAATAGGAACTGCACAAGAAAAAAACCCACAATAAAAATACAAAAGACAAACATAAACAACGATAGGAACTCGGGACAGCCGGACTTGGTACCGGCACTAGCAAAAGCCAGCGGTAGGGTTAAACCGGTTTATGGGTACCCAAACCTCCCCTTTCTCTGTCCCGTTTCCCTATCGTAGAATAAACATACGAATAAAACCCATACAGGTATACTACTAACTCCATAAGCTTTGTAGTAGTATGCCAATTGATTTGGTGCAGCTCTCACTGTTTCTGAACTTTAAGGGGTCCAAGAGGGACCATAAGGAGTCTTTAGGGATAATTTATATTTTTTTCTAGTTTGTGTCCACCTAATTTACTGGGTAAATCTCTTTTTTGTGTGAATGTTATTATTGTATCAACCTCTTTAGTATGTCCATACTCACTTTAAATTACACATGTTCAAATTTCAGTGGTCGACATGCTGCGCTCGGCTTAGCCCTTTATTCATTTTTTGGCCCGCCGTGCGCGGTCCCGGCTTATGAATAGGTCCGCAGCATCCTCTGAGCTTGGAGTATGAGTTTTCCTAATAGAGGACCCCGAGGGAACCCCGGGATATAGAAATAGGACCTAGTATCTCCAGCTTGCGGGATGTGACCCCTCCTAAACGGAGGCTGACCCCGAGGGTCCCGGGATATAGAAATAGGACCCATTCCGTGGTTGTGCGGGATTAATAAATACACAACCCATCTTTCGGATGGGATGTAAACTCAGGTCCACGTGTTGGAAGAAATGCCACGCTTCCTGCGCGTTAAAGAACCCTTGTAGCAGGCTCTTTTTGGGGTGGTCCGTAGGTGATCGGCTACAAGGCTAAATTCCCCGCCCTTGACGATTTCACCCTACTTTTCCAGTGGCAGTCAGAATTTCCCTTCCCATGGCCCTTTCCATACCCCAAAGTGATTATTTATTAACAAACTTGTTCTCGTCTTGATATAGCTGAAATATTGCTGAGTAGACGTTAAACCATAATCAATCAATCAATCATTTTTGAGGGGGGAATGAATAACTTGTTCTCGTCATGATAAAACTGAATTAGTGCTTACTGGACGTAAAACTCTTAACTTATCAGTCATGAAGGATAAACGCTGCGCCTTACTCAGTATGAAGACCCCTTGTTCATTACTCGTTGATAACAGACTCGCTTGGAGATTGTTAAGAAAGCTAGATTTCCTGCCCTTACCCAGTTTCCATTGGCAATTAAAAATTGTGTAGGGTCCGAAAAATGAAAGTAATTAGCGTGTGGGTTCCTCTTTTATAAACATATGGCAAACTACTCTTTAGAAGCAAAAGGGTCTGTCGTTCTGAAATGGGTAAATAAGTCTGCAATAATTCAGAGAATTTGAAAAATATCGTAATATCTATGTTTCAAATTCTAACTTAAGTGGGATAAAATGTTCATAAAAAATAATTCATGGTAAGAGAATATATGGCTGTTAGAATTTAGCTATTGTCTTGGCTTTATATATCATTTCAATGCACATTTAAGACTCAATTCCTTCCTGAAAGCAATTGTCATTTCAACTTGCTCATTCACCATAGATGAATAGTGAATAAGTTGTCCCCAGAATGATACTTGTCACCTCAGCTTGCGAGAGTGATTGTCATTTTAGATAGTAAATGCAAGAACTTTGCCTCATGAAAGTTATGAATAACAACTAACAAAATACCGATGTTAATTTATTTTCTGCATATGCACATTTCGACAACTTATGTCGCGTCAGTGCAGAGTATGTATGAAAGGAGTATGTATGGTAATGGGTATATTTGACCCCTAAAATTAAGACCCTTATATTTCTTTAAATCATGTCTCAAAATGCAATTGAATATCAGTACATAATAAACATTGACAGGTTTTAGAAAAGTCTTTTTTGTTTAAACAAAAAAAAATTAACTCCAGAGTCCGACAAATATAAGCATTTTCACAAAAATGGACTAAGATGACTAAAATCCTAACATATTAGTACAGGAAACATAGAGCGTATGCCTGTACCAATGAGATTTTTGCCTGAAAAGTTGACAATTTTATATACTTTCAAAAAATCTTATTGGCACAAGCATGGGCTCTGTGTTTTCTGTTATGATATGAAACAAACTTTTTCTTGTCAGAAAAAAATGGCATTTTAACATTATTTTATAAGGGGTATTTAAGAGAAAAAATAAATTTACAGAGTATATTAAGTAGACTAAATAAGGAAGTTGTAGTTACATTTAAACTAAATGTTAAAATATCATTTTTCTTACTACAGTCTCTATATGGAAAACGTGCAGTCAGAGGAAGTTCCATCATTCACACATATTCCACTAATTCTGCACTGGTATATCCAGGTAAACTATATTCACTGCCTGCAATAGTAGATGCCCAGTGAACAACCTCATTACCAATTTCTTCTTGTATATGAAATTAATATCAAATTGAGCAAAACATTAAAAAAAACACTCAATGAAAATCTGCATGAAACATCGAAAACCTTTTCATTCATTTGTTGGTTTCCGGGATATGTAACATAATTAATGTGTAGTGTAACATGGAGTTTGTTTTCTTATTTCTTTTACATTGTATTGTTTTCTTTATTTAAGGTAGTTCGAGCCTAATAAGAATATCAGAAATATTTTTTTATTTGAAGACATTTTGTTGGTCTAAGTCCATTCTTTCAAAAAATGAAATAAAAATGATATGTCACCGATCATCTTTTCCTGTTATCAGGCTTTGAAAATCAGGCCAATTTCAGTATTTTTCAGCGATGTTTACAAAGAATATATAGGGAACTGTGAGAACATATTTATTTTTTAAAATCATCTTTACATATTTCAGAGGTATACTCTTTAGCTTAATGTTGAGCTGATTAAATCTATATGTCACTGTTTGATTAAGAGTGATTTTTTATATAATTTACGAAATCGACAATATTTACGGGAAAAGGGAGCTAATTTGCAGGAAAGTACATAACAATATATTATGACGTCACAATGAAATGACAAAATAAGGACTATTCCGGCTTGAAAATTAAGTCAATTCCGCATCCGACTTGTGTTTCGCAAAAGCGCCGTGTATTAGTGGTGATCTACCTTAATTGTGTACATGACTTATGCATTATAATTTCTTTAATAGTTTTAATAATTTGTAATGTTTAAATGAATTCATATATCTCATTTAATGAGGAAATAAATATATGAATGAATCAATAATATTTGTACAATTTAAAATCAGAACTGTGATGCAATAAAATGAATTAACTTTAATTGACTTAATTGCAAATGAAATACTTAACAAATTAGAAATAAAATACACCTAAAATTTGAATATCAATTTGATTTCACATTTTGGCACCAAAACCAGTCCTTTACTACTGTCATAATGTTATTTTTTAAGAATTGGTGTTACCAAAAGTGTGGACTGTGGACTCTGTCATTATAGCAATTCTATTCAAATATTAACATTCTTATAATTCTGGACTGTGGACTCCGATGTGAACCTAATCATGCCATAAGGAGACTAAAACTTATAAATGATGTGCAAATTTATGAGACATGATAAAGTTAGATATCCCACATACCAAGAAGATTTGTAACAGTTACACTTAACAAACCATTAACTTGACAATGCTACTAAAATAAGAAATTCTTTACGTACATATTTTCCATATGCCATCAAATTGTCTGCTATGTGAACAAAGTCCAGTCTTAACAGACTTGCCTTACTTTCATCCCCATACAAACAGATAGACAGTGTGTTGTACACACAATTGCCATTTGCTGATGCTCTAAGGCATATTCTGTTGTAAAGAGTGGATGGCAGAAAATCTTTATATCTGTAAGATAAAAATGTATACATTTAAAGATTAACTGAAACAGTTTTTTACAATATAATTATTACAAAAACAACTTCTCAACTTAAAGGTTTGCATCAGCAAGAGATAAAGTGATTTATCCTGCAATGAGCCCTTCTCTATAGACCACTCTCAAATATTATTCATGAATGCATTGACCCCAGGTCATTCATATCAGAATGAGGCTACACTAGGCAAACAATCTCATCAACATGGAGAATGAAGCATCCTCATTGTTACCATCAGTAAAGAAAAGAGATGAATATTGTTGTGTTCCTATGTGCAGTGGCAATGCAAGGATTCATACAGATTTAAGTTTCCATCATATTCCTTCTGAGAAAAGAATGGATATAAGAAAACAGTGGATAATTGCTGTCAGACGTGATGAAGGTTCATTGTTCAAGGTAAACAACCTGTTGTTTATTTTTCTATCTTGTTATTATTTTTCAAGTTTTTACAGTCAAATAATTTTTATTTTACATTAAATATCAATGTAGATCTGTAAGTGAAATATATTTTCCTTTCAAACATTTGATTTTGTGTAGAAACAAGTAATTAAAGATATCCAACTGTGCATATATGTGTATCCAGCTTATCTCATCACTTATCTAACTTCCACATGTTCAGTTCAATGCAGGTCAAAGTAATCTAATTAAGACATT